>VMDO01003598.1:0-41232 GCA_007922755.1 Pedetes capensis
TCACCAATTAAGAGACAGAGGTTGGCTAATTGGATGAAAAAACACAAACCATCAATATGTGGTATTCAAGAAACTCATCTAACTCACAAAGACTGGAATAAACTGAGACTTAAGGACTGGAAAAATGTATACCTAGCAGGGGGAGAACAAAAGAAAGCAGGTGTGGCAATTTTAATTTCAGATAGATTAAATTTCACTCCAAAACTAATTAGAAGAGATAAGGATGGTCACTACATTTTAATACAAGGAAAAATCGATTAAGAATCAATAACACTCCTTAATATCTATGCCCCAAACATAGGAGCTCCTGGCTTTGTAAGACAAACCTTATGGAATATAAAGAAGTTTATTGGACCAGAATCAACAATAATGGGGGACTTCGATGCCCCACTTGTGTCAAGAGACAGGTCATCAAAACAAAAAGTCAACAGAGAAACGTCAAATCTAATCTCCACCCTAAACCAGCTGGATCTTAGAGATATATACAGAATATTTCATCCACATGATGAGGAATACACATTCTTCTCAGCTCAACATGGTATGTTTTCTAAAATAGATCATATGCTAGTCCATAAAAACTCCCTCAACAAATACAAGAAAATAGAAGTTATTCCATGTTCCTTATCAGATCATAATGGGATAAAATTGGAGTTCGAGAACAGGAATATTCCAGAAACTTTACAAACTCATGGAGACTGAATAATTCACTACTGAATGACCCATGGATTGCTGATGAAATCAAATGGGAATTTAAAAAAATTCCTACAATCAAATGATGATGAAAACACATCATACCAAAACATATGGGATACAGCAAAGGCAGTTTTAAGAGGGAAGTTTATAGCATTAAGTGCCTTCATCAATAAAATAAAGATGAGACAAATAAATGACCTATTGACACAGCTTAAGACACTAGAAAACCAACAATAAAACAACCCTAAATGGAACATACAGAGGGAAATTACAAAAATAAAGGGAGAAATGTCTCAATTAAAATCTAAAGAGATAATTCAAAAAATTAATAAGACTAAGAGCTGGTTCTTTGAAAAGTTTAATAAAATAGACACCCCTCTGGCTAAGCTCATCAAAAAGAAAAAGGGAAAATCTAACATAGTACAGATTATGAAAGACAACGGATCCATAACCACCGACTACAATGAAATAGAGAAAATTGTCAGGGATTAGTATGAGAAACTATATTCCCAAAAATATGAAAATGCAGAAGAAATGGACAAATTTATTAACACGTATGACAGGTCTTTGTCATCAGTAAGTTTCAGACTAAGGAGAATGGAGCCGCACATTTTTCTACTACACTAAACCTGGTTCAAGATCCACTCATACAGTTTTCTTCTATAGGGAAAACCCTCATAGGCCTTTCAATGGCTGATGGTTTCAGGATTGCGTCTGACGTGGATTGCCACCTCCTTCTCCCACTTTTGCAGTGCTGGGAATCATTCCTAGTTCCTCATAGAGTGTAGAGCAGTGCTCTACCAACCAACCTAAACCCCAGCCCCATGAGCAGACATGTATCAAGAAAAGGTGTATGAGTTCTCTTACTTCCATTATAATTGTAAGGGACAGTGGCCAGTCCTGCTTCACCCAAACCATAGGGGTATAAAGTGGTTTCTCTATTTTCCTTCTTCCTTGAGCCAGCGTAAGTAACAACATGTATTCCTCAAAGATAATGTATTTGCTCAGAAAGTGGTTAGATCATTCCATTTCCAAAAGTCAATATTTTATTAGAAATTTTATTCAAAGGATAGATAAAACAAGTATTGTTTATCACATATAATTTTAACATAACTGGTGTTCTTCTAAACAACTAAAAAGAGTAGATATTTCAAACAAAAGCTTATGTTTTCCACGATATACACAGTAGTGTTGAATAAAGTACTTAGTGGATTTTCTGCTAGAATGTTCATTGGTAAAATTTTGTTGTTTTTGTTAAGTTCTGTTGAGTCGGTTCCAAATCATAGTGACCCTCATAGGGTTTTCAGTGGCTGATTGCTTTGGGATTGATTTTGGCGTGGATTGCCTCATCCTTCTCCCTAAACTTTAGGTACCATACCACTCTTTTCCTTTTTAGGAGAGGTGATAGAAGTTAGCTAAGACCACCTTCAAAATTGTTTTTCTGAACTTAAGAATGCTTCTGTTTGATCTGCTTTGACTCGCTTTGGCTGCCCTCCCGGACTCTTCCATATTACTTTTTTGTCCTTGGTTCTGCATTACTTTGTTGGGTGTTTAAATTTGTAGTCTATATAACTAGGTTGGTTTATGATGAGCTGATAGAGAGAATAGCAAGTTGTTGATGTTTCATCTACTTGTGATGGCATTAGAATATTTCTATGTGAACTCATAGCTTGTGGAAATGGATCATAAGATCCTAGATTGAGTTTTGTGACACCTAAGCTGTTGATCGGGCTGGGATTTAGCTCAGTGAGTAGAGCGCTATGCTGCAGTGTCTGAGGACCTGAGTTCAATTCCCAGCACCACAAAAATGGGAGAAGGGCCTGGCAATCCACTCCCAAGGCAATCCCGAAGCACTCAGCCATTGAAAACCCTATGAGGGTCACTATGAGTCGGATACCAACTCGACAGCACCTAACAACAACAACAACATGACCTACCAAAACTATTCCCAGAAGACATAACTGACCTAAACAAGCCCATTACCTATACAGAAATAGAAAAGGTAATTAAAAGTTTCCCAACAAAGAGCCCAGGTCCTGATGGATTCACGGCAGAATTCTACCAAACTTTTAAAGAAGATATAATACCTGACTTCCTCAAACTATTCCAAAGAATAGAAAAGGAGGGAACACTCCCAAATACATCCTATGAAGCTACCATCACCCTGATACCTAAACCAGGAAAAGATTCATCTAAGATAGAGAATTATAGACCCATCTCTCTTATGAATCTAGATGCAGAAATATTCAATAAAATTCTGGCAAACAGAATACAGCAGCATATGAAAAAGATTATTCACCATGACCAAGTGGGATTTATACCACAGACGCAAGGCTGGTTTAACATATGGAAATCAATTAATGTAATCCAACATATCAAGAAACTGACAAACAAAAACCACATGATCATCTCAATTGATGCTGAAAAAGCCTTCGATAAAGTGCAACACATTTTCATGATGAAAACCCTGGAGAAAATAGGTATAACAGGCAAATACCTTAATTTCATAAAAGCCATTTATGACAAACATACAGCCAACATTATATTAAATGGAGGAAAACTAAAACCATTTCCTCTTAGATCTGGAACAAGACAAGCATGTCCTCTCTCTCCTATTCTATTCAACATAGTAATTGAAGTTCTGGCCAGGGCAATCAGACAAGAGAAAGAAATCAAAGGGATACAGATTGGCAAGGAAGAGGTCAAATTATCCTTATTTGCAGATGATATGATTTTATACTTGCAAAACCCCAAAACCTCAACCAGAAAACTTCTGGATCTAATTAACTCCTTCGGCAAAGTTGCAGGCTACAAAATTAACACACAAAAATCAATAGCTTTTCTTTACACCAATTCCAAACAAGAACAGAAGGAAATTTCAGGAAATACCATTCACGATAGCCCACCAGAAAATTAAATGCCTTGGAATCAATCTAACAAAAGACCCTTCAGATCTCTACAAGGAAAATTTCAAAACATTAAAGAAAGAAATAGCAGAGGACACTGAAAATTGGAAAGACCTCCCCTGCTCCTGGATAGGGAGAATTAATATTGTAAAAATGGCTATCCTACCAAAAGCAATCTATAGATTTAATGCGATACCCATTAAAATTCCACTGACTGACTTTACAGAAATAGAAAAAATGATCCAAAAATTCATATGGAACCACAAAAGACCACGTATAGTCAAAACACTTTTAAGCTGCAAATCTAATGCAGGTGGAATCACAATCCCTGACTTCAAACTATACTACAGGGCAGTGGTTGCACAAATAGCTTGGTACTGGCACAAAAATAGGCCCAAAGACATCTGGAACAGAATAGAAGACCCAGATATACCTCAACACACCTATAGCCACCTCATTTTTGACAAAGGAGCAAAGTAAGTAAACTGGAAAAAGGACAGCCTCTTCAACAAATGGTGCTGGGAAACATGGTCATGCACATGCAGAAAAACGAAAGTGGATCCGCATCTCTCAATATACATGAGAGTTAACTCAAAATGGATAAAAGATCTCAACATAAAACCAGAAACTTTAAAACTTATAGAAGGCAAGATAGGCAATACACTCCATCATATAGGCATAGGAAAGGATTTCCTTAATAGGACTCCAATTACTCAAGAAATTGCAACAAGTATAGATAAATGGGGTCACATGAAATTAAAAAGCTTCTGCACAGCAAAAGAAACAAATAACAGAATCAAGGAAACCCCCACAGAATGGGAAAAAATCTTCACATTTTATATATCAGACAAAGGTCTAATGACTAGAATTTATAAAGAACTCAAGAAAAAAAAAACCCAAAAAACCAAACAACCCAATACATAAATGGGCAAAGGAACTGAGTAGACAGTTCTCAAATGAAGAGGTCCATAAAGCCATGAAACACATGAAAAAGTGCTCAACATCCCTAGCCATTAGGGAAATACAAATCAAAACAATGCTGAGATTTCACCTTACACAAGTAAGAATGGCCAAGATCAATAAAACAAGCAACAGCAAATGCTGGCGAGGTTGCGGGGGAAAAAGGATCACTCTTACATTGTTGGTGGAGCTGTAAATTGGTGCAACCACTGTGGAAATCAATATGGAGGTACCTCAAAAAACTAAAAATAGATCTACCATATGTCCCAGCTATAACACTATTGGGAATTTACCCAAAGGGAGATGGGTCATCATACCACAGAGACACCTGCGTCTCCATGTTCAATGCAGAGCTTTTCACAATAGCAAGGATATGGAATCAACCAAAGTGCCCTTCAACAGAAGAATGGATAAAAAACTATGGTATATATACACAATGCAATACTACTCAGCAACCAAGAAAAATAAAATACTGTCATTCGCAGCAAAATGGATGGAATTAGAGAAAATTATTTTGAGTGAACAAACATCAGCTCAGAAAGAGAAACAACACACGTTCTCACTCATATGAGGGAGCTGATTCAAAATTACAAGAAGGAAAAATCCTATTCAAAGGTCAGATCATAATAAAAGGGGGGGGGATAAGAATGATGTCAATATAAACGGACTAGAAATCGCATGTAATTGTTCTAACAAGATGAAAACAAAGACCACTACAGGAAAAGTTTCTATCTTAAACAGAACTGGAACCCAAGGACATATAGAAAAATACTACTAAGTAAAAGATAAAGAAGACTTAGATTGGAAACTTAGATGGGAAGGGCGGGAGGGGGGGAACCATAGGGGAGGGTAAGGGGTAACCTATATGAATAATGTTCATCAAAATGCATATATGAAAATGTCACAATGAAAAGCATGTCAAAATGAATCACATTATGATGTACATTAAAAATTTCTAATAAAAAAAGAAAAGAAAAATAAAGTAGCTATGGTATTGTTAGTGTTATTCACTTAACAGTCCTGGTTCTCTCTTCTGGATACATGATAGTATTGTCCTCCTTCATTCCATTAATTGTAGATGTGGGGGTGTGACGTACTTTGCCTGATGAAAGCCTAAAAAGTACAACACATTTATGAGTGGAAGCATAGGCTTTCAGTTCTGTGTGGAAGTCTTAACAGCCATATATAATTGAGTGTTTCTCCCCATCAGCCAGAGTAACAATTATGTTCTCAATAGTGGAGACTGTATCAACTTTAATACCCATGTGAAAAGACATGAAACATGAACCATGATCCACAAGTGAGGAAAAAACTGATGTCACTGTCTCCAAAATTAGAAGTTGGTTTGTTACAGCCACAAACTTAGCCTACTTTGGAGTACCCAAGAGTACTTCCTCCTGCTGCCTAGGTTGTTCGGTACAGTATATGTTTCCAAATGTGTTAGTAGTACAATAAGCCAATGAAGTCTGATATCTAAAAACCAGGATGACTTTAGCTAATGTGAGCCAGTGAGGAATAAGGACTGATGAGAGATTATTAAGACACTTAAATATTTATGTAATTTGAGGAGTTGATAAAAGTTATCCTACAATAGTATAATTACATTGACTAAGTTTGGTATCGAGAGAAGGATGTGGCAATCCATCCCCAAAGCAATCCCCAAACAATCAGCCATTGAAAACCCTATGAGGGTGGCTATGAGTTGCAAACCGACTCCATGGCACCAAACAACAAGTTTGGTATGTCAGGACTGTGGTGAAGAAAGGATACTTCTTTATTCCTAGAAAAGAAAGGAGGTGAAAATAAGTGGTAGCTTTAATGGGAAGAACGAGAAGTATGTCTCCCTTCAGAGAATATGATAATTAAATTTTAGGAGATTAATAATACAGTTGACAAGGAAGAACAAGTGACAACCAGGAAGAACAAGCTGCAGCCCATCCGACACAGGACTTTCCTGTTCTTTTCCTTTCTCTTCACTGCCAATGAATGAAATGCACAAACACACAGACTGAGTTTCCCTGGCACAAAATGGAATTTTGTGAAAATCTCTCTTACCCTTTGTTCTTCTTAATAAGCTGAAGAAATAAAGTTGTTGCAAGGAAGAAGAAAGGGATAACTAACCCTTTTAAATAGAATAGATGTTAGATAGATACATAGCTATATAGGTAGATAGAATGATAAATAGATAATATTGTGCTCAAAGAGTTTAAGAGCATGTTGCTGTTGTTGTTAGGTTGAGGTCCAGTTGTGTCTGACTCATAGTGACCCTCATAGGGTTTTCAATGGTTGATTGTTTGGAGATTACCTTGGGAGTGGATTGCCACATCCTTCTTCCATTTTTGTGGTGCTGGGAATCACTTTGGACCTAAGAGACTGCAGAGTGGTGCTCTACCAACTGAGCTAAATCCCAGCACTCTTTAAGGACATAGGCAGTAAAAATATGAACTATTCAATATCTTTATTATGCCAATAAATATGCCAAATAAAGTGACATTCCTGAAGGAGGGAAACAAATTTTCTAGAAGAATTTAGCTCAGCTTAGCATGACATAACTAGGCAAATGTATGGTTTGCTTGTTTGTCTGCTGTGTACCTTACCTTCTAATTAAGATAACCAAAGTTTAGACAAAGACTAATTTTTCATGTAGACTATAGTATATGGTGCCTGCAGCCGTAGCCCTGTGGCATCCAATCCTGTCAGATCTTGGAAGCTAAGCAGGGTTGGGCCTGATTAGTACCTGGATGGGAGACCGCCTGGGAATACCAGATACTGTAGGCTTGGAAGAAGGACCTGGCAACCCCCTCTCAAAAATCAATCTGCCATTGAAAACCCTATGAACAGCAGAGAAGCACTGACAATAGTGTTTCCCCTGTTGTACAGAGGGTTGCTATGAGTCGGATACTGACTCGATGGCACCTAACAACAACAACAGTATGTGGTATGTGTTTAATAAATGGTAAACAAGAAATTTAAGAAAGTAAAACTAATTCCTATGGTATTTCTTTAAAAGGTTAATAAGACAGTGGGAAATTCAAGTTAGAATTCTCTATATAAAGTCATACAAAGCTCATAATAAACTAACCTAATCAATGATGAGGGCTTTCCAAATTACAAAACAGGCTTCACAGTAGATCAATTAGCATCATATTAAAATTATGCAAGACCCCCTGGAGAAGATTTAAATGAAAAAGAACAAACAATTTTCTTCATGTCACAATTCCCAAGATAAGCACATGTACACACACACACACACACACACACACACACACACACACACACACAGAGCTTTCCTGTCTTTCTCTCCCTTGATGTGCTGCATAAACATAAATATGTTGTCTCCTACAACCAAACCACCCTGGCATCTGATCCCATCAGATCATGGAAGCTAAGCAGGGTCTGGCCTGGTTAGTTTTGGATGGGAAACTGCCTGGGAATACCAAGTGGTTTAGGCTTAGGAGAAGGACTCAGCAGTCCACTCCCGAAACAATCAACCATTCAAAACCCTCTGAATAGCAGAGAAGCACTGACAATAATGTCAGACATGGCACAGTGTTAGTAGTGTTTCATCTGTTGTAGGTAGAGTCACTATGAGTCAAACCAGACTCAATGGCACCTAATAAAAACAAACAGATTTTGTCAAGTGACAATAGAGATATAAAGGTTTCATTAAATTCTCATGAAACAGGGATACCAAGTCTTACTTAGCTCTAATCATTGCCTTTCAAGATTATGACTCATATGCCTCACTTCATCAATAGGACCATTAGCCCTTACTGCTCCAGAAACATGGCTTTAAAAGACTAACTCTTAAGTCATAGAGTAAGAATGATAACTGTTTTGTAAAGCTGTTATGACTAGTGTATTCTGGCATGAAACTTCATAAAACATTCTTTGAAAACCTCTGCTTCAAACAACTATTGTACACACTGAGAAAAATTTCTCAAGAAGAAAAAATATTGAATGGCATGTTGTTTGTATATTTATTTGTTGTTAGGTCCCATGGAGTTGTGTTGACTCATAATGACCCTCATAGGGTTTTCAGTGGCTAATTGTTTCAGGATTGTTTCGGAAGTGGACTGCCACATCCTTCTCCCATTTTTGTGGTGCTGGGGATTGAACCCAGGTCCTCAGAAAGTGCAGAGCAGCACTCTATCAACTAAGCCAAGCCACAGCTCTGCATATGTATAGATTGTAAAAACTATATATGTTAAATAATACCCAATATATTATATAATCACATTTGATTCATGATCTGTGAATAATCCTAAACCCATATTTATGAAAAATCAGCTTATAGTAGAACAATATTTTATAAATCATTTACCTTGAATAGTAGTTGTGGGGTCAGCTTGGGCTTAGCTCAGCTAGTAGAGTTCTTGCTCTGCACACTCTGAAGCCCTGGGTTCAATCCCAAGCACCACAAAAACAGGAGAAGGACCTGGCAACCCACTCCCAAAATAATCCTGAAGCAATCAGCCATCAAAAACCCTATGAATAGCAGAGAAGCACTGACATAGTGCCAGGTATGGTACAATATCAGAGAGTGTTTGGTTATCTACAGCCATACCACCCTGGTGTTGAATGTCATCTGATTTCAGAAGCTAAGCAGGGTCAGGCCTGGTTAGTCCTTGAATAAGAGACCACCTAGGAATACCATGTGCTGTAGGCTTGACAGAAGGACTTGGCAGCCCACTCTTAAAACAATCAGCCATCAAAAACCCTATGAATAGCAGAGATGTACTATAGTGCTAGGCATGGCCTAGTATTGAGGAATGTTTTGTTCTGTTTTCACTATGAGTCAGATCTGACTCAACAGCACCTAAAAACAAAACAAGTCCTTTTGGGACTTAGGTTTAATAATTATGAGCAGCAAATGATGCATATCACATTCTGTATATAAATAATATTCATATACTTTGGAAATAATTCATGGAATGATGGTAGTTGGTAACTCTTTTTTAGTATTTCCTCTGTGCTAATCATTTTATCACCACAACAAACACTGAAAAGGAAATTATTATTACTCCCAATTTGTAGATGAAGAAACTGAGACACCAAAGTGGTTAATTAATTTGCCCAAGGTAAAATTGCTAGTAAGAGACAAAATTAAAGAAGAGAATCCAAACAGTTTGCTCAAAGAAATCATGATTTTAACTACTGTCTTATACTGGCTTTTCTTTGGGGCACTACACACATATATACTGCAGACTAAAGTTACAGATGGTATGTAGGAATGCAGTAACTCCCCACAGACAATGCTTGGTAATGTCAAAAGGGCATGAATTCTAAACTGAAGTGCCTGTGTTCAAGCTAAGCTCAATGTATACTGTTGTTTTTGTTAGGTGCCATCAAGTCAGTGTCCAACTCAGTGACCCTACATACAAAAGTGAAACAGTATTGTCAGTGCTTCTTTGCTCTTCATAGGGTTTTCAATGGCTAATTGTTTTGGGGACTGGGTTGCCAGGTCCTTCTCCCAAGCCTACAGCATCTGGTGTTCCCAGGTGGTCCCTCATCCAAGTACTAACCAGGCTGACTCTGCCTAGCTTCCAAGATCCAAAAAGATGGGATGCCATAGTGGTATGGCTGTAGGCTAACGTATACTATATTGTAATAAACCTTTAAGTAAGTGAAGTTACTTTCTAAAGAATTGGTTTGTTCATTTCTAAAATGACTCCACAGAGTTCTTAGGAAGATCAAATGAGACAACACATGTGAAACACCTATAAAACTGTATAACATTATGTAAATGTTAATTATCTTTATTTTTACTTGTAGTATTTAGCTCAGTTGGTAGAGCACTGCGCTGCAGTCTCTGAGGTCCCGAGTTCAATTCCCAGCACCGCAAAAATGGGAGAAGGGTCTGGCAATCCACTCCCAAGGCAATCCCGAAACAGTAAGCCATTGAAAACCCTATGAGGGTCGCTATGAGTCAGATACCGACTCGACGGCACCCAACAACAACAACAACTAACATTATTAATATATATCAAAGGGATATAGCATGCATATAGGGACAAAGACATAGCTCTTGTGGAAAGTTATCTACATTCTATAGAAGTTCAAATTTCATACTTCAGAATCTATATACTTAATTGTGTTGATTTAAGATGTACGTAAAGAGCACTCAATCTGACACTTAAGTTATAGAAGAGATTAAATTTAGCATTAAGTTATGAATTTGTTCCTACTTGGTTTGGTCTCCATTAAATTTCAGTTCTTATCTGTATTGTGATTTGTCTCACTGATTCTGAAATTGTTTGTCTTCATAAACTTCTATTTAATAGTTTTACCCAGCTTGACTAGCTCCCTGGAGAGTCTGTGTTGTACCTTCTAAGCTGAAATAAAGCATTACCTACATGTGGCAATGGACATCCGAAATACAAGCTAGTTAGTGAATTTAGGTTGCTGTAAATCACTGTGAATGGAAAAAATGTGCTGAAACAAAAACTTTTTGAGACAGCTAATTTCTCACTTTTATTCATTACAGTGAGAAAATAGGGCATATTTTTAGACATCCATGCTGAAGCAATCTAATTAAAAGAAATGGTCATTTAAGTAGCTGAATGAAATTTCAAAAGTTTCCATAATTTATGAAGTCAGCATGATTAGGGCAAAGAGGAAATAGCCAAGTGACAATGACATTTTTATAAATTGGGTTTTCTAAAACTGCTTTGCTATTTAAGTACACAAAAAATGAAATAAAAATATTGCAGGAGAGGATCATAGTCACTACAGGAAAATAACACTAAAATTTCCACTAATGACATAATGTCTATTAACAAAAGCAAATGCTCAACCAGAGAATGTTTCCCAGTCTCTTCTGGGAAAAGAAGCAGGGCAGAGAAAGATGCAATCCTATGAGAATTATTAGATTCATGCCCTTCAGCTAAATTACAAACATCTTCTACATCCACATTTTAAATAAAAATTGATATTATCTTAGGTGAACCTAAAAGAACAGTGGTCGCTTCACTAACTGTTCAGCAATTTATATGTGTAAGGACTGCTTTGAAATAGAGGCTTTGAACAAATAAAATACATCTCAAAGCCATAGAACTACCACATGGAAAAGGACATGTGAGCAAAAGGTCAGGTGACCTTGGACAGGTTTGTGCATGATGATGAAGGATGAGGACTTGAAGGGCGCTTACTGAGGGGGAGCTGAGCACAGGAGTGAGGAAAGATAGGAAGTAATGGAGCAGGTCATCCCATAAGCCACCTCAGTGTGTGTGCTTCTGGAGATCTTCCTGAAACCTTTCCTGGATTCTTGAAAATATTTCACAGAACAGGTTTCAGTGATCTTCCTTTCTCCTGATATAACATGATAATGTCTCTGTTCTTTGACCTAAAAATGTGCTGTCTAGACAATTTTTTAATTCAAAGCATAATTTTAAAAAGCTAATTATCAACCAGAAGTATTCTATACCTCTACTTCTAAGAGAAAGAGACTAACTCTCATCTTCAAATGTTGTTGTTGTTGTTAGGTGTCGTTGAGGTGGTATCCGACTCATAGGGACTCTCATAGGGTTTTCAACGGCTGATTGTTTCGGGATTGCCTTGGGAGTGGATTGCCAGGTCCTTCTCCCATTTTTGTGGTGCTGGGAATTGAACTCAGGACCTCAGAGACTACAGCGCAGCACTTTACCAACTGAGCTAAATCCCAGCTCTTGGCTGTACATAGTGTTGCTATAAGTCAGACCCAACTCAATGGCACCTAACAACAACATCAGCAAGTACTAAAAAGCAGTTTAACAGTTTCACCCTATATTACATAAAAATGTAAAGAAGTATAACCTTCCTAATTCCCAAGCATTGTAAGAGTCACATTGTTCTCTTATGATTAATAATATCAAAGTTTTCTTCTAATTCAAAAGTCCAAAGTTTATGAAATAAAGTTTCATTATAATGAGGACAATCTCTTAGACCTATCAGAAAACGAAGGTCAAATTCAAACAGATTTTTAATCCTTTCAAACTAACACAAATTAACTTAAGACACTGAACTTAATGGAAAACTTAGAATGGAATTTATAAAATTTATATTTTGGACATATTTCCTAAATGTATGAAGTTACAAATCTTAACTGCATAGTGCAATATTCACTATAAAGTTGACCCATGTCCTCCCATTGCTTATGTACAAAAGAGCTTGATTACTGTTAATTCCATGAGAGAGATCAAGTCCAAAAAGTAATGTAATAATAGCACAGCTGTTTGGCTGAGGATTCTGAAGACAGATAGTCTAGACTTAATTTCCAGTTTTAAAAGAGAGAGTCTTCCTAGGCACCAATCTCACATGCACCAAACTTCTGGACTCACAACTAGACAATACTTGCCCACTTTACTTGCAGGTAAATGTGGGCAGTGACAGACACATGGAACAGGATCAGAGGTGAGTGATGCATTCTCAAGACCAGGCTTATGAAAACTTCCCACTCTGTCAGACACTTTCTGCCTTCCTCTTTCAGACAGAGGTCAAGGCCAGGGGTGACCTCAGCAATCATGATGGGTCCCTGAATGACTTTGTAGGGCAGAACCCACCATTTGCCACCAATCTATTTCACTTGAGCAAGGAATAAGCTTGGGCTGGGATTTAGCTCAGTTGGTAGAGCGCTGCGCTGCAGTCTCTGAGGTCCCGAGTTCAATTCCCAGTACCGTAAAAATGGGAGAAGGGCCTGGCAATCCACTCCCAAGGCAATCCCGAAACAGCCATTGAAAACCCTTTGAGGGTCGCTATGAGTGGGATACCAACTCAATGGCACCTAACAACAACAAGGAATAAGCTTAGGCTATGTTAAGCTAATGATTTGAAGTTTATCTGTTGAAGTAGCAACATTTAGCTTAATATGTAATAATGTTTCTGTTGTTGTTGTTGTTGTTGTTGTTGTTGTTGTTGTTGTTGTTGTTAGGTGCTATTGAGTTGTGTCCCACTCATAGCGACCCTCATTGGGTTTTCAGGATTGTTTCAGGATTGCCTCAGGAGGGGATTGCCACGTCCTTCTCCCATTTTTGTTGTGCTGGGAATCGAACTCAGGATCTCAGAGACTGCAGAGTGGCGCTCTATCAACTAGCTAAATCCCAGCCCCTGTTGTTGTTGTTAGGTGCCATCAAATCAAGTCCAATTCAGACCAACCCTATGTACAGCAAAGTGAAGCACTCCTTGATTCTTGCTGGGCATACAATCTTATTTATCTTTAAGCCCATTGTTGTAGACAATAATAATTTAATGATGATAATTTAATAATAATAATAATCTCTACTAAAGGACCATGTTTACTGAATAAATGAATAAATATAAGGTTTACTAAAAGAGTACCCAAAAGAGAGAAAAAACAGTAAATTTGATATTTTTTCTAGTCCAGGCCTACATGAACTTACTGGAAATGGCAAAAACAAAATCTGACTTTGCTACTTTGTAGAGATATGTATATTTGTGGTTAATTTGTCCTAACGCAGAGCCATGTGGGGTCTCATCAGGAAAGATACACCCAGCAAGCCCTGGATTGGAGCTCAAAATCCCTGGCATCTGTATCTAGCCTTGCCACAAATTGACCATTTAATTTGTGGGAAATCATTTAACATCCCTAAGGTCACAATTTATCATCTATAAAATAAGGAAGTTGGTCACATATGACAGTAGAACATTTAATGTGATGCAGTAAAGAATTATGAAGTAGAACATTTAATACCATGTAGTAAAAATAATTGTGATATCAGCTAATAGCATTTGTACATTGAAGAAGAAATCTGCAGCATAATCAATGAAAGTCTGCTCAGCAGAAAAGCAGTATGGCTTTGGACTTTGACCCAGGAGGTTCTTGGTCTTGGTGCCAAATTGATCCAGACAATTCTTTGAGAAAGCAGTTTACTTATTTAGACTTCTATCTCAACTACACATCAGAAGTAACTTGGAGTTTCTTTTCATTTCTAAAGTTTATTACATGATGTTCTATGTGCCAATCTAGATGAATATCCATACCAAAGTCACTTAATTTTAGAAAGTGATTATTCCCTGAAAGAAATGTGAACTTCTACTGTTCTCTTTGTATCATTTGGCAGATTCATAACTTCATACCCTTTTGCATAAGAGGTTTTCTACATATATTTTTTTCTTAGAAGCCCATAGCAACCTGTAGACAGAAGGAATCAGTATTATTAACGAATGATCGAAATCTTTGACTTCCAGTTAGAATCCAACAAAATCTTTCTCACACATGGAATATTTGCTTTGTTCCTAGTGATTGACATGAAAAGCAAATTTAGGTTATCTTTCCTCTATACTTCAGCAACTTCAATAAGAAACATGCAGGTTCTGAGTGTCACTCTAGAGCAAAAGTATATAAATTCTTAGATTATTAAGGAAGACTAGCTAAGGCTTCTTTTAATTTTTGGAAGAAAAATGCCAGTTATTCTTTGAAAAATTATATTCTGTCCTATTCATTCATTGACTAAGGATTTTATACTGTCATATCAGTTAAGTTTTATTGGTTATTATCAGTAACTACTACAAATGTCCTTTTCAAAAGTGACTTTGGAATTCATTTATGATGTGAACTTCCAATTAGAACAGAGAAGCAGAAAAGAGTAGTAGAGGGATCACTGGTGGGCAAGTCAGGAAATCTGGGGCTCCTGTTTCTACTCCACTGCTAACCATGAGATGACTGTCAATTCATTCACACCTTGAAGATTCACTCTATTCCAGTCAAATGTTGGGCAGTGCTATCTTCTAGGAATATAAAGTCAAAGGGGAAATTGCCCCAGCTTTCAAAGATTAGAAGATGGTCAAAGTTAACAGGTATGAGAACAAAATGGAAAATAAATAACCTATGAAAGACAGAACTGGTAAGCTAGACTTCACTAAAATTAAAAATTTTGCTCTGAAAAAGACACTGTCAAGAGAATGAAAACATAAGCCACAAACAGGAAGAAAATGCTTATAAAAGATATATGTGGTTAAACACTCTCCAAAATATACAAAGAATTTTTAAGTCAACCAAAAGAACACAAACCACCCAATTTAAAAATGAGCCAAAACCTTTAGCAGATACCTTACCATAGAAGACATACAGATGGCAAATCAGCTTAAAGAAAAAAATGTTCCACATCATAAAGTCATCAGGAAGGTACAAATTAAAGTAACAAGATATGACTACATATAGGTTGTTTGTTGTTTAGTTGGGATTTTTTTTGGGGGGGTGTTTTTGTTGTTATTGTTGTTGTTGTTTTGTGGTACTAGGGTTTGAACCCAGAGCCTCTCATATACTAGGCAGCTGCTATACCATGAACTACATGTGCAGCCCTACACACATTTTACAATGACCAAAATCCAGCACACTGACAATGCAAAATGCTGGCAAGGATATTGAGGAACAAGTACACTCACCATTGTTGGAGGGAATATAAAATGATAGTCACTTTGAAAGACAACTTGGCAACTACTTTAAAAATTAAATATAGTCTTCCCATATGATTCAATGATTGTACCCATTGTGAGACAGATAATAGGGACCCAACTCACTCTAGAGCACTGGGCAGGTATTAAAACACTGTTAAAATCAATATTGATTTTAATAAGCTTTATTCTGTCAGCATACCTTCCAATGTTTTTTGTTGTTGTTATTAGGTGCCATCAAGTCAGGTGCAAGTCATAGTGATTCTATGTTCAATAGAGTGAAACACTCCCCAACACTGTGCCATGCCTGGTACTATGTCAGTACTTCTCTGATATTGATATGGTTTTCAATGATTATTGTTTCAGGATTGCTTTGGGAATGGATTGCCACGTCCTTCTCCCATTTTTGTGGTGCTAGTTATCGAACCCAGGGCCTCAGTAGGCACAAAGCAGCACTCTACCAACTAAGCTAAACTCCAGCCACCTTTCCAATGTTTATTCTCCTGTAAATAACCACAGATGTTGGGAGATGGAGTGATTTGACTCCCTCATTGGCAGCTGTTGAACTCTCCTTTGCTACACTGGATGCTCTGAGTAAATGAGTCTCAGGCAGAGAGCCAAACCACCCTTATACCAACCAGCACCAGTGTTTCTGAACATTTCATAGATGCTTTGAGAAAGCCACATAAAAATTGCCAGTGCAGAAAAACTCCAGCTCTGGATGGTACAGCATCAGCCCTGGATGTTTTAAACAGTTTGTAGTTTACATTGGACTATTTTCTATCACAAGCCTTGGTGAACTCTAGATGATGCTGTGAACAACCCAGGCCAGAGGAGGAGTACTTCTCCTAACAACCCAGAAGAAGTATTGTCGTGATTAGTGCAAAAGGAACCATGATCAGTACAAACACATCCCTTCATTTGCATGAGAGGTTTCCTATGGTTGATGGAAACACTCCTTCTCTGGTTATATAAGAATGCCGTTCAGTTCATTTATTTCAGCTCACTTAGCTGAAAGATACCCCCTGAGCTGAACCCTGCTGTTGCAAAATTGTTGTTGTTAGGTGCCCTCAAGGCAGTGTCTGACTCATAGTGATCCTATGCACAACAGTCAGTGCTTCTCTGTTATTCATATGGCTTTCAATGACTGATTTTTAGGAGTGAGTTGCCAGGTCCTTCTCCCAAGTCTATACCACCTGGTGTTACCAGGCTGTCTCCCATCCAAGTACTAACTAGGCTCAAGCCTGCTTAGCTTCCAAGATCTGATGGGATTGAATGCCACAATGGTATGGCTGCAGGCCCACAAAAGTCTTCTCTGTAGTGGTCAAGCTGGTAACATGAAGAAAAAATCAGCAGAGACAGTATAATGGTAGTGAAAGTAGCAGCAAGGGGCAGCAGAGACAGTAGAGTAGCAGTGCCGTACACACCAGAACAGCCAGCATGCCAAGATGGAGGAGTGAAGCAACTAGCTGCTTGACAACTGAAGATGAGGAAAGGCTGGAAGACCAGCAACTAGTACAAGCAGCAGAAGCAGTAGCTGCCTCCCAAATAACTGTCGTGGTGACAATTGCCATACCAATAAGAGGGAGCTGCACAGTTCAAGAGAGCAACCAGGGAAGAAAAAAAAAAATGGGTGGTGGAAGAGAGAGAAGGCTGTAAAGAGCCAGAGAAGAAAAACTGTAGGTCCTGGTCACTAAAAGCATTCCAAAGAGCTATCAAGTCTTTAGGACCAAGGGTTTCAGGCACACTGGGAGCTGTAACACTGGTTGTGTCTAGACTGAGCAATCTTGATACCTAAACCTGTGCAGAAAGAGCAACACCAGTTGCTACCAAAGGCTGAGGAATCCTGATACCTAGGCCCACCCAGAAGCTGCAACACCAGCTACCATCAAGGGCTAAGGAGTCCTGACCTACTGGGCCTACACAGGAGATATAACATGCAAAGGGATGGGGAATCTTGACTTCCTTGACCTATATAATAGTTGGAACACTAGAAAGTGTCACTTACTGCTGCTGATGTCCCCCTTCATCTGCTGTCACCACTCACTGCTGTCAAATGCTGAGGGACACAGACACTGCCAAAGAGCAGCACTTAAAAAGCTTCTCCTTGCCTATCCAGATAGAGCAAAAGGACCCCAGTCAGCTGTTTGGTAATACTTGGTGTTTACCCAAAGGAGTTAAAAACTTATATCCATGAAAAAGTATGTGCATGGATATTTGTTGTTGTTGTTGTTAGGTACCTTCAAGTCGGTATCCGACTCATAGCGACCCTCTGTACAACAGGGGAAACACTATTGTCAGTGCTTCTTTGCTGTTCATAGGGTTTTCAATGGCAGATTGGTTTTTGGGAAGGGGTTGCCAGGTCCTTTTCCCAAGCCTACAGCTTATGGTGTTCCCAGGCGGTCTCCCATCCAGGTATTAACCAGGCCCGACCCTGCTTAGCTTCTGAGATCTGATGGGATCGGATGCCACAGGGCTACAGTTGCAGGCGCATGGATACTTACAGCAGCTTAACTCATAGTTGCCACAACCTGGTAATAGCCAAGATGTCTTTCAGTAGGTGAATGGAAAAATAGTGGTATATCCAGACAATGAAATTTATTCAGTGCTAAAAAGAAATGAGCCTGCAGCTATTCCACTGTGGCATCTGATCCCATCAGATCTCAGAAGCTAAGCAGGGTCAGGCCTGGTTTGTATTTGGATGGGAGACCGCCTGGGAACACCAGATGATATAGGCTTGGGAGAAGGACTCAGCAACCCACTCCCAAAGATCAATCAGCCATTGAAAACCCTATGAATAGCAGAGAAGCACTGACAATACTGTTTCGCCTGTTGTTGTATGTAGGGTCACTATGAGTCAAACACCGACTGTATGGCACCTAACAACAAAAACAACAAAAAGAAATGAACTATCAAGCCATGAAAAAACATGCGGGAAACTTAAGTGCACAATACTAAATGAAAGAAGCCAATCTGAAAAGGCTACCTAGTGTATGACTCCACTCACAGCAATCTGAAAAGGACAAAAATATGGAGACAATAAAAAGATCAATGGTTACAAAAGATTGAAAGGAGGATAGGATAAATAGAGCATGCAGGACTTTTAAGAAAGTGACAATGCTCCCTATGATACTATAATAGTGGATAATGGAAGAGACTATTGATTGGTAGAGTGCTGCACTTGCACTCTCTGAAGCCCTAGGTTTGATCCCAAGCACCTCAAAAAAATAGGAGAAGGATGTGACAGCTCACTCCCAAAATCAATCAGCCATCAAAAGCCCTATGAGGGTGGCTATGATTTGGACCCAACTTGATGGCACCTAACAACATGCATGTGTTGGGGTAGTGGCCATATAGGAAATCTCTGTACCTTCTTCAATTTTGCTACAAACCTAAAACTATTCTTTAAAAAAAAATCTTTAAAAAAACAAAACAAATAAGTAAATAAAATCATAAAGGAGCCATGATAAAAACAGTCACAGAGTATACTAAGATAAAGAAAGAAGAGGAAGTCAGAGCCCCTCATTGAGGGTCCAGCATGAAAAAGGAGATCAGGAAAGAATCCATAAGGGAGAAGAGATTTAATCTGAAGTTTGTGAGATGTCTAAAAGCTTGACAAATCACATCAGCAACATTACCTCATTTAGTTTTTTGATGTAGGCCAGATGATCTCTAAGCTCCTTCCTGGTTCTACACTTCCATAATTTTATGTTCATCTTTAATAGCATTTTAGAAAGGTATATGTTTCTGTTTTGTTTACATGTGTTCATATTTATCTATGGTATACATACTATTATATATACCCCTGTATCGAAATATTTCTAATATAAATCTTTTTATAGGATAAACAATATCTCCTAAACATATTTAACAGTTCAGTATTAATCTTGGCCATGATTATAAGTACCCAGTCCTGAAGTGTGTTGAAAAGGTAGTTTTATGCAGATAAAAAAAACATATGAGGCTGTGTGAAACATGATAGTAAATAGATACTGACCAAGTAGTACCAATTTCTTCTGCCTGCTGTTAGTTTATTACTTTGGTGATTTACCTATTTCTCCTGAAAGTTAAGTGAGCATGTTTAGCAACATGCCCTCCTGGACAGGCTGGAATGGCCACCGTTAAGCAAAACTAATTAATGAATCAAAGACTATAGCAGCCTCTGGTGGGTGGTGGAAGAGCTCCTATTTGTTATAACATAGCATTACACAGCTGTTACCAGCTGGGTAAACTTGAACAAGTTACTTATACATAATTTTCAGTTTCCTCATCTGCAAAACAAAAATAATAAGCTTACCTCCCAGTTTCATTGAGATGATTAAATAAAATAAAGTAGGTAAAGCTTTTAGCACTGTGTCTGGCATGTAGACAAAGTTCAGGGAGTATTTGTCAGTATTACTATTATGAATCCAGAGACATTCCTGCTATCCTTGTGGAAACCTTCTTTAGGATAAGTGGTACAACAAATGTCAATGATTTTAAGTGACACTAACATGGAAGAGGGCTGGGGTTTGGCTCAGTTGGTAGAGCACTGTGCTGCAGTCTCTGAGGACCCGAGTTCAATTCCCAGCACCACAAAAATGGGAGAAGGGCCTGGCAATCCACTCCCAAGGCAATCCGGAAACAGTCAGCTATTGAAAACCCTATGAAGGTCGCTATGAGTTGGATACCGACTAGAAGGCACTTAACAACAACAACAACAACATGGAAGATAGCATCATATCTAAGAATCAGTAAATAACAAATAGTTGCATAATAATTGAGAACACAGATTCAAGGACAAGAATATTTGGATTCAAGGTCCAGCTTTACCACTTATTTTCTCAGTAATCTTTGCCAAGTTACTTACCACTTCTATGGTTCAATTTCCTCATCTCTGTGAAGATGAAAAAGCATTGTATATGCTTCATGAGATTATTAGGTATACATGGAGATAGAGGTGGAGGAGAGACCTTGCAGTAGTATCTGGCCACAGTAAATATTCTGTAAATCTTTGCTATTGATAGAAATGGCATTTCTTTTTAACATCTCTGGAGAAACAGGAGGTAGTATCATCAATGATGAGTATGAGAATAGGTGGGGTTGTTTGTAAGTTCTGACCTTTGTAATATCAGCATTATTATTAATCTTCCCTAAAGCAAAGGGACACCTGGGAACTCATTTTCTAAGGTCAGATAGACTTGAATCGGACTCCCTACCTATTGCATATGATCTTGCTCAAGTTATTTTACTCCAAGGTCTCAGGTGACTCAGGCATAAAATGGGTATAACACTATGTACCTTGTCAAACTATTGTGGGGATGAGATGAGCTGCTGAATGTAAACTGGTTATTGCTATACTTCCGGGGATTTCTGTAAGAGCTCATACTAATGGTTAACTGAATTCAAAGTTCCTTTGGGGCCTACTGCCCTCCATTGTCTCTCTAGTCTTAGGGGGGAGAAAGCTGCTTGGAAAAGCTATCAGACTGTGCTTCCACCACATGCTACTCTTGGTGCCTGTTACCTCATGATAATCAGGCTGAGCAGTGCTGATCAGGCTTCATCTCCAGGCCTCTTGGTGAGAGTCTAGCGACTCCTTGTGAACGGCAACACTGATGGACACTGGCCACCAATCTTGACTTTGCCTTTCAGATGTCTCCCTATGCTTCCCCCTTATTGTAGCTCTTATTTTTATTCTATGTTCTCCTTATATGTAACTTTAATCGTTCATTCATTTACTGTTTATTACATGCTTGTTGTAGGCTAGGCACAGGAAAGACAAATTCCCTGCATTCACAGGAGAAGATAAACATAAAACAAATCATGACATAGCTGGCAGGCAGTCTAGGGGACTGATTCAGGACATAGGCTGAAGAATTACATTGACTGAGATTTGAGTCCCTGATATTCTTGATTATTAGCTGTTATCTTGGACAAATTATGTAATTGCCTAAAACTCCAATCTCTTCTTTTGGGAAATGTAAATATCAAAGTACACTTTTAACTTCAAAAATAACCCTCTTCTATCACCACCCAGCCTGCATCCATTTCTGGGAGTTTACTCTAGACAAAGAAAGGAAAATAAATCATTTTACCAGTTACCCTTTGCTTGCAGAGACCAGTGGGAAAGGACACCTTGCTTAAAAATGGTTAAAAAAAAAAAAGTGAAAAAACAAATTATGTTTTCAAAGCACTGGCCTATTTTCCTATAAATGAAAATTCATGACCACAGCCCTGTTTATGAAAATATAAGGCAATGAGCCCCACTGGAGAAAGGCCTGTGCTTAGAGTTATAATGTAAAGCTCTGTGTTCACTGTGGGCAGGTATCTTTGCATATTATATTGCACTTAAAGAAACATTTTTCTTCTTAAAGTGTCCTTAAATCTTAGCCTGAGAACTTTGCTGACTGAGAGTATTCTTCTTTCTCCTCCAAGGTAGTAGTTTGTGTGTGTGTGTGTGTGTGTGTGTGTGTGTGTGTGTGTGTGTGTGTATGTGAAGAGTGAGAAAGAGAATGAGAGATGTAAGTCAATAATTGCATATTTGAAAGCTACGCAGAAGGAGGTACTCTTACTATGAACTGGCAGAAGAACCTCAGAAGAGATGAGAATTTGGAGTAACAAAGCTAAAGTGCCATTATAATACATTTTCTAAATTGAGACCCAGTTGAGAGTAAAAGGTATACCATTAATGATTATGTTGGGAAAACAAGTGTTAACTGGAGCTGCTTGAATGTAAAATGCAACATACAATCACTGTAGCCAATGCTTACCCTGAACTGTTTTGTTAATGGCTACCCTTGCTAATTTGCCTACCTACCCTTGCTAACTATCTTCTTACTCTAAGCTAAATACACAGCCTTCTGAAAACATGCTTCTATCAACTATTGGGATGGGATTTAGCTCAGTTGGTAGAGGGCTGCACTGCAGTCGCTGAGGTCCTGAGTTCAATTCCCAGCACCGCAAAAGTGGGAGAAGGACCTGGCAATCCACTCCCAAGTCAATCCTGAAACAGTCAGCCATTGAAAACCCTATGAGGGTTCCTATGAGTCAATACCGACTCGATGGCACACAACAACAACAACAACAACAACGTGAATTATTGTATTCTATGAACTCTACTGGGAAGGCTAAGAAGATAAACACTAGGAAAGACTAAAATAAATGGTATGGAGCCCATTTTCTTATGTGGGAAAGAGATTCTGTTTTAGGAGAAGTCATTGCCACTCCCTATCTCTGAAAAGCCTGGATAGGACATTCTGGGGAAGCCTTGAGACTTCCCAGGCACAATGCAAGTGGCTCCTTCCTCTCTTAGATGGTGTCTTTGTACTGGATTTATTCTTTTCCTTTGTTCTGAAAGTATGAATATTACTCCCCAATAAGACAATGAAGAGAATGCAATCTGATGCTACATTCAGTTTAGGCAAAATTTTTGACTAGAGTTACAAATAATATTGAGCTTGGAGGTATGTTTGAGGACATCATAAAAGAGTACTACAATAGGAAAATTCATCCAAATGGAAACAACATCAAATATCCAAGAATATAAGGTAATTCTAAGCTATACACCATATGGAAGAAATGGCAAAGAGCAGATTAAAATCAGGACACAGAGCATGTGGATGGCTCTTTAGGAAAATAGTGAAAGAGATTCTAAAGACCCCCTCTTCTCCTCCTACTGCTCCTAAATTCCTGTAGTTCCTGTTTTCTATTAGTTGAAATCTCAAGAGTATTCTTTTGGATGATTTCACAACTCTGTAACCATTAAGCTTCTGCACCCCCAACCCCAGACCCCACCCCACCTCCACCCCCACCCCCGCCTTTTGTTCTCATACCTGCAAGACTGGTCATTGGAATGCACCCCTCCCATGTAACCATGGCAACTAGATTACCAAACCACCTGATACAATTCTGGCTTCTATCTGTGGTATTTGCCCTGAAGTCCCACCCTGAGAAGGCCTTCTTTGTTTTCATGCCCTTTCTCCCTCTTTTGAGTCCCCCTTGTGTATCAGGTGTTCTGCTTCTGTAATCTGCTTGGCTACTTTTTCACACCCTTGCAGAGGGACTGCCCCTCTGCTGAATTCCTTTAAGGATACAACCTACAATTTTGCCACTGCTCAGCTCTCTGGAGATTTCTCAGGCTGAGTCATTGCTTACAATTAGTAAACCTTCCTGAAGATTAATAATTACCCTGGGGTCTCTTCTTTCTCATGAATCTTGCTTTATTTGGAGGGCTCATCTGGGATTAGAGACTACAAGTTTATTGTCTCCTTTACTTGCAGGCTTGAGGGCTCAGGCTAGGAGAGACCATGAAAATCACAGGCACAACTGGGTAAAAATTTTGACCTGGGCAGGGAGCAGGTAATTCTCACAACCCTGTACCTCATTCTTGTCAGTACAATAGAACCTGAAAGGGCTTCAGGATGATTATAGGGACAATGCATTATGGAACTTGGGAGAAGGACCTGGCAACCCCCTCCCAAAAATCAATCTGCCATTGAAAACCCTATGCACAGCAGAGAAGCACTGACAATAGTGTTTCCCGTTGTGTAGAGGGTCGCTATGAGTCGGATACCGACTCGACGGCACCTAACAGCAACACAACAACAGCATTATGGAAAGGTAAGGTCAGGGCCCCAAGGGACAGGCCTCTATCTCGTGAGGATGGAAAGAGGGTCCACCCTCACAAACTCAGCAGTAACCTTGGTTTACGAATAAATCCGAGGGAACCTGTTGTCTGCCATCAGGTCAGGAATTTCTTCGCCATTGAGTAGGAGAGGTCCATGTGAAGTGTTAGAGTGGATGGTGTATGAGTGTGTGGGGCTGCACACACTTCTTTGTTCTGAAAGTATGAATATTATTCCCCAATAAGATAATGAAGAGAATGAAGTCTGATGCTACATTCATTTTAGGCAAAATTTTTTACTTGTTGTTGTTGTTAGGTGCTGTCCAGTCATCGGTATCCAATTCATAGCGACCCTCATAGGGTTTTCAATGGCTGGCTGTTTCAGGATTGCCTTGGGAGTAGATTGCCAGGTCCTTCTGCCACTTTTGCGGTGCTGGGAATTGAACTCAGGACCTCAGAGACTGCAGCTCTCTGCAGCGCTCTACCCACTGAGCTAAATCCCAGCCCTACTAGAGTTACAAATAATATTGGGTGAGTGTGGAATTCCATCAAGGGCTTGAAGAATGCTACCACCTCCTTCTCCCCCTCCCTATGAATGCTTGGAGCTCACTAACAATTCAAAATGTTTATTTGAAGTCTTACAATGCTTGTTTAAAGTTCCTATATGATTAAGTTTGCTCAAGTTTCAATTTCCTGACCTAGGCGTGGGGTTCTCTGAAGAGTAACTAGGCAAGAAATTCCGAGATAAACAGATTAACTACAAAAATGTACTGGCCATAGGACATCCAGACCCTGACGGTTGAAATTTAGTGTTTCCTTGTGTCTTCCCGCCACCCCTTAAACTGTATAAAAGCCCCAAGCTCCTCTCCTTCGTGGTTGCCTTCCTTCCCTTGCAAGGGAGACTCTATGGAGGGTTGACCCTGGCGCCAGAAATAAAGCCTCATGTTTACTGCATCGATCCGTGACTCGGTGTCTCTCTGGGGCCTCTCTCCTCAAAGATCCTAATTTGGGGTCCTACAGGCTCATGATGACTGCTTATAGCTAAATGGTGATGCCCTTCATGGACTAGCATCTGTGGGGACCAGATTCAGGGTTTATACAAATCCACTTTCCTAGGCAGCATTTGAAAATCCCTGTAACAGAAGGAAGTGACAGCAGGAGTGAATGACACACTCACTGATGCAGGGAGGGAGCAATGTGCAGAAACACATCCTCCAAACCTATGCCTCTAGAGTATATGATAAAGAACTTTAAAAAGGGTTTTTCTGGAGTCTATGGGACTTAACTGAAACCATAAGAACTAAGGAAACTTTATAAATTAGACTGACCTGCTTTTAACGTAGGATGGCTGTCCAAAGGGACAATAGATAGGGGAACTGTCAAGGTATATAAGGTAGTAACTGGCAACAGGGGGGACCAGGCACCCAGATCAATTTCTGTAGATTGATTCCTGGCTGAGTATGATCCAGGCAGCTGAGATAGCTAAGTTGGTGAGCATTAGATTGAAAAATCAAGTTTCAATAGTGAGCCCTCTATGACATCACCTCCTGATCCTAGGACTTCCCCAAGTGGACTATCTAGAACTTTGTCTCTGGAATGCAAGGTATGCATTGAGGAAACCCCCCAACACACCTCATGAGACAGGAGAAGGAAGTCAAGGAGATTTAATGAACCAGAACTGACTCTGTTCAGGCCAAACCAGAGTGCAAAAATGCCTCTCCAGAAAGCAAGGGAGCCCCTCTATTATGATGAAGAGGGGATGAGGAAGAAGATGAGGAAGAGGAAATTCTAAGCCAGGGAATGGGATCCAACAAAAGCTAGAAAAGGACCAATGTGGTAAATGTAAAAAGAGAGGCCACTGGAAGAATGAATGTCCAGAGAATGAAGGGGAGGACATTGGAAGCTGTCAGGACAGGAGGGCCTCATCCAAAGAACTCTATAGTTATGAAAAGTCAGAAACAAACCTCATCAGGCTGGCAGGGGGCAAAGGCTATGATGAGTAGGGCTGATCAGCCTCCATCAGTGCTGAACACCCTGTCATGACTTAATCCACTGGGCCATTGTCTAAGAAGTATGCGACAATTGTTGGAACCACTGGGGACTCTGGGAGAAGGCCATTTTATAGGCTGAAAAGATGCATAATTAAAGGATGAGAAGTCCAACATGAGTTTTTGTACCTCCCAAGTTACCCAGTCCCACTGCTGGTGAGACACTTGCTCCAAAAGCTGCAGGCCCAAATCACATTCAGGCCTCAGGGGACTGTGATCCTAAACCTATCATCATGTAATCCTATGGTCCTAGATGCCTCAGTTCCTCAGGCAGAAGAGTGGACACTGTATTCAGAGAAGATTCAAAAGCCCAGTAATTTAAATGGGTTAGAATTAGAAATTCCTGCTGGGCTGAGGACAATCCACCAAGGCCATCCTTAAATCAAGCCCCCATTGGGTGGGGGGCAGGGCTAAGAACTGCAGTGGCTCCAGTTCAAATTTGGCAATACTCCCTCTCAAGGGAAGCCTTACAAGTCCCACAGGGATATTTAAAAGGACTCCTACAGTATGGGATATTGACCAAATGCTAATCAGCCTGGAATATGCCCCTCCTGCCATTACAAAATCCTGGAACAAATGATTATTGGCCAGTATAGGACTTGCAGGCAGGAAACCAGGCCTCAGTAACTCTTCACCCCACAGTGCTAAACCCTTATATGCTAATGGGACTGATTCCAGCAGATGCTGCTTGGTTTAGCTACTTACACATAAAGGATGCCTTTTTCTACTTCTGCCTTGCCCTAGTCAGTCAATCTATTTTTTCCTTCTAGTGAGAAGACTGCACCACAGGGGTAAAGGAACAACTTACCTGGACTAGGCTCCCTCAAAGGTTTAAGAACTCTCTCACACTCTTCAGGGAGGCCTTGTCAACAGACCTTATGGCATATGCCACACACTGAAATATTTGTATCCTCCTACAATATGTAGATGACCTTCTCCTGATTGCCCCAACTCAAGAGGATTGCTGTCAGGGAACTCTAGACCTTCTCCTTTTATTATTGTTGCTGTTGTTGTTAGGTGCCATCGAGTCGGTATCTGACTCATAGCGACCCTCATAGGGTTTTCAATGGCTGAGTGCTTTGGAATTGTCTTGGGAGTGGATTGCCAGGCCCTTCTCCCATTTTTGCGGTGCTGGGAATTGAACTCGGGGCCTCAGAGACTGCAGCACAGCACTCTACCCAATGAGCTAAATCCCAGCCCCCTTTTATTATAGAAAGCTAGATATAAGGTGTCCAAGAAAAAGGCCCAAGTCTGTGAACAGAAATTTAAATATTTGGATTTCCTGGTGTCAAAGGGAGAATGCCAATTGGGTGTTGAACAGAAATGGACTGTGTGTGCCATCTCTGAGCCCACGACCTGGTGTCAGATAAGGGAATTCCTAGAGGCAGCAGAGTTCTGCTGTATTTGGATTCCAAACTACTCACTCATGGAAAAAACTCTGTATGAAGCCACGGAAGGGAAGAAAAGAGTGCCTCCTATGGGGAACTGAACAAGAAGGGGCTTTGAAGCAGATAAAGGAAGCTTTCACACAGGTTCCAGCAATGAAGCTGCCTGATATAACAAAGCCTTTCTTCTTGTATATCCATGAACAGAAATAAATGGCTATAGGGGTCTTACCTCAAGTTCTGGGATCCTGGCATTGCCTGGTGGCATATTTATCATAGCAGATAGACCCTGTAGCTGTGGGGTGGCCCCCTTGTTTAAAGGCCCTAGCTGCCACAGCTCTGCTGACAAAGGAAGCTGACAAACTGACTATGGGGCAACAGCTAACTGTTTTGAGTTCCTCATTCAATCACAACTGTAATAGACCAAAAAGGGCACCATTGGCTGCCAACCCCCCGTTTGACAAAATATCAAGGGCTTTTATGTGAAAATCCCCACATAACCCTGGAGGTTGTTAGGACTCTCAGTTTAGCCATGCTGCTCCCTGACAAACCTGGTACCTCCCTTCATCACTGTGAGAAAATGGTGGATGGAATATTCTCCAGCAGAGGAGACCTCCTAGACCACCCATGACAAACCCAGATATTGAGTGCTTTACAGATGGGAGCAGTTTCATACAGGAAGGGACTCATTATGTCAGCTACACAGTGGTGACTCTGGATACCTAACCCCTACCCACAGGGATTTCAGCCCAAAAGGCAAAATTCATACCCCTAATGAGGGCCCTTTTGCTGGCAAAAGGAAAAAAGGGTGAACATTTTCACAAATTAAAGGCCATGCTTTTGCTACTTTGCATGTCCATGGGGCCATTTACAGAGGCAGAGGCCTCTTGACAGTGGGAGGAAAATAAATAAAATATGAAGGGGAGATTTTACAACTCCTGGATGCTGTCTGGGCTCCACAAAGGGTGGCAGTCATACACTGCAAAGGGCATCAGTGAACAGGCACTATTGAGGCAAAAGGAAACCAGAAATGCGGCAGGGAAACAAAGTGAGCAGCAAAAATGGCCATACAGCCTAGAGGCTAGGGTTTGGTGACATCCCTTCTCTCAGGAGCATCTCTCCTAGAGGCTCCCTGTCACTCTCCCAATGAAAAGGCTTGGTTTGCCAAGGAATTTGGGAAATACATGGAAGGAGGATGGTGGAAATTCTCCAATGGAAGATTAGCCATACCTGATATGCTGGCTCCTAAATTTGTGGGACAGCTCCAGGAGGGAATACAACTAAGAAAGATGGCACTGGAGACTCTAATAGGACAGCACTATGTGTCATGGAATGGGAGAAGGGCCTAGCAATCCACTCCCAAGGGAATCCCGAAATAGCCAGCCATTGAAAACCCTATGAGGGTCGCTATGAGTCGGATACCGACTCGACGGCACCTAACAACAACATGTGTCATGGCTCACTGCCATCACCTGCACCATTTGTGAACAGTGCCTGATGTGCACTCAAAAAATCCCATGATGGGGGCCAACAATTCCTGCCCCACCCCCAGTATTCAGGAAACTGGGGTAGCCACATGTGAAAAGTTATTAATATACTTTACAAAGCTGCCTCAAGCTAGGGGCTACTGGTACTTGTTAGCATTGGTCTGCACCTTCTCAGGGGGTTAGAAGCTTTCCCAACCCACACAGAGAAAGCTTGAGAAGTAATTAAGGAATTATTAAGAGATATTATACCTAGGCTCAGCCTGCCTTTGACTTTGGGAACAGATAATAGATGAGCATTTGTAGTGGAGGTAGTTCAGGAACTTACCAGAATACAAAGATAAGATGGAAGTTACATATGGTCTACCAGCCACTTTAGTTCATAGAAAGTGGAATGCATGAATCAGACTATTAAACAACTGATAAGGAAATACTGTCAGAAGGCTCCTCTAGGATAAATTCTGGTCTTGCCCATGGTCATCCTCTGTGTCAGGTGCACCTCAACTAAATTAACTGGGTATACACCCTATAAAATTATGTTCGGCTGGGGACCCCCAATTATAGGAAAAATATAACCTGAGCTCTGGGAGCTGGGAGAGAGAACTTTGTGGAGTCAACTGCAGGCTGTGGGAACAGCCACACAGGAGACATATGGATAGATGCAGGAAAGAATATCCATAAGTTTAACTGACCCTGTAAACTCCTTTAAATCAGGGGATCTTGTTTGAGTTAAAAATTGAAATCCAAACCCACTGGGATCCATGTAGTATGGGGCAAATACTATATTCATGTGCACCCCACTGCAGTTAAATTTGTAGGAACAGTGCCCTGGACTCATCACTACCACCTGAAGCCTGCAGCCTCAGAGGGATGGACCTGCCAGCAGGACCCAGAATTTCAGACGAGAGTGATGCTGTGTTAAGGTTCCACTGCTGTATCAGACAACAAGAACTTTAGCCCTTTCCATGGTCACTTCAGAGGCTGAGGGAAACTACAACCTTGCTCTAGTCATACTGGAAGCTGAGTAGCCTATGCATATCAGAAACTTGAGGATGAGTCAACACAGGACCCTATTTTATAGACTGAAACTTTTGTTCTTATGTATGTCTACATGAGATAAGATAAAAGGAAAAATTTCAGGGGGATGTGACCAGTGCATAATAATATTTGGACCACCATAGGGAGCATTATAGTAAAACACCACCACCAGGCTGATGGCTTTGGTCAAATATCAGACCCTGCCTATTGGATAGCCATCAGCATATATGAGGCCATGTGATGATGATGATGATGATGATGATGATGACATTTTTGGGTAAAACTATTAATAAAAAGTATCAAAGAGGAGAATGAAAGAGATTCTAAAGAACCCCACTTTCTCTTCCTCCCACTTCTCCTAAATGTCTGTAGCTCCTATTTTCTGTAAGTTAAAATCTCAAGAGTATTCTTTTGGATGGTTTCACAATACTGTAACCTTTGTCCCTCTCCCCATGTCACCTGTAAAACCTCCCTTTTGTATTTGTACCTGTAAGAGCGGTCATGGAAATGCACCCTTCCCATGTAAATATAGCAACTAGATTACCAGACCACCAGATACAGTTCTGGCTTCTATCTGTGGTATTTGCCCTGATGTCTCACCCTGAGAGGGCCTTCTTTGTTTTCACACCCTTTCCCCCTCTTGTGAGACCCCCTTGTGTATCAGGTTACTAATCAATACTGTTCTGCTTCTGTAATCTGCTTGACTAGTTTTCCCTTGTAGAGGGACCGCCCCACTGCTGAATTCCTTAACGGACTCAGCCCACCATTTTGCCTTTGCTCAGCGCTCAGGAGATTTCTCAGGCTGGGTCATTGCTAGCAACTAATAAATCTTCTTTCTCATGAATCCTGCTTTAACAGGACATTAAATACCATGTCTTCCAGCTGCTGTGGAGCATGTCTTTAATGCCAGAGACTTGGGAGGCTAAGGCAGAAGATTGTAAGCTCAAGTCCAGAGGTAGCCTGCACCATTTAGCAAGAACTGTCCCAAAATAAAAATAAAAATGAAAAATGAAAGGGCTTAGTGTGTAGCTCAGTGGTAGACAATATGCCTAGCATGGGTAAGGGCCTGGGTTCAATCCCTATTACTTAAGGAGGTGGAGGGGAGGGAATGGAAGAAGAACACCATGTCCGTGAGAGACCCCTTTCCGTTCCCCATATTCTTGCCAAGTCAAGGGGACCCCAGAAGTGGATCCAGACTGGAATGCCCTGGTAAGCACTATCTAAAGGACAGGATACTGGTTGCTGAGCAAACCAGTGTTAGAGCTTGCCTTCCTGTATGTCCACCAAAGGTAGCTATTCTTTGGAATACTGATCATACAATGGAATAAGACCAACTAATGGTGTCAATGTCTACATAAACTAACCCATAAAAACATTCTCTGTGTCACATGGTATGGTAATTGTCACGAGGATAAATGTATCTGGTAGTGCTGTGGATAGAATAAATGCCGTATGTCCAGCTGCTATCACTGGACTTTATGAAAAGCACTATGAGGGATGGAGGTACTACTTGTCCAGCCCCACACCACTGGACTCTCCTTGCTAGTAAGTTAGTAAGTACTTCTGCATATTTTCATTACAATCTACCCCACTGCTGTAGCACAGTGAGGCTATGGACAGGACAGCATGCAGGTAGTGAGAGAAGATAAATGACTACAGATTACTGGGCTGGGGCAGAATATGTGGAAGAAACTAATAATTCAGGGACGTAAGCTCAGCTCCAGCCCAATCAGAAAGGACCACAACTCTTCATAAATTTACTTGACAGACTGAAGTGCTTACAAGTGGGTGTGGAAAGGGGAGGAGTGTAGAAAGCAGGTGCCATACCAAGTTCTAATCTTCCTCTCACCCTAATTAACTTTAGACAGATGTCTTCCTGCCCATAGACCCCTGACCTCGCTTTCCTAGAGCATTTACTTCAAAAAAGCTTGTAAGTTATTTGTCCCTTTGAGATGTAAATCTTCTCTAGTCTCTGGCTAGTTTTACAAGCCAGGAATATCTTTCTCAAAAACCCTGGAGCTTTTCTTTAACTCAGTCAAGAAAGATAGGAGTCTGGTGTGGTGGCATATGTCTATAATCCCACATTTGAGAAGGAGTATCATGAGTCTGCAGCCAGCCTGCACTGTATAAGAAGACCTTGTCAAAAACAAACAAACAAAACAGCAAGAGAGGAGAGAGACAAAAACAGAGACATAGACAGAGAGAGAGAGAGAGAGAAAAAAAAAAAAAAACAGGGCCCATGTCTTAGTCTCTGTGATAGGTTAGGAGCCTAAGTATAAGCACCAATTAGCAAACACAATGCAGTGGCCTAATCACATTCACCTCTTCTCCCTTAATGTCCTCTAATACTTTCCTACTAGCTCACTCCCACCTTCCTGCCTTTTGCTGCAGCAGAGTTGCATTCAATTTCGCTCCTCTATGGCAATACTCTCTACCCTTACTGCAAGAATCTTGAATAAAGTCCTCCTTGCCCTTGTTAACAAATGTCTAGTGCAGCATTTGTTTTGCAGGGGACAGCTGTAGATCAGCAGCCTGGACAACTCAAACATCATCAGGTCTAAATCAAATTTGCTTGAATAGGAGAATTGTGATTTCAGAAGCTCCTGAGAGCCTCCTCTTACCTCACCCTCCAAAAACAATCTCCTCACCAGCTTGCAGAGGAAAAGTTTTCTAACAAGGAAAAACCACACTAAAGTTTCTTTAACAAGGAAAAACCTTGTTAAGCCTCCTCTCCAATCAAAGATAAAAGGCTCATTGAGGTAATGCTTCAGTGTGAATGCATTTCAGTGACTGTGTAATCAGTCAATCAATAGGTATAAATGCATCCTTATCAGATTCTTTTCTGTTTAGATGGGGAGCAGGAAGCATGAGAAGAATAGAAGGACAAGGAGGGAGAATGCAGAGGAGAAAAAAAGGGAGGGAAATGAGGATAAAAAACAAATTTAACAGTATTTACAGTGTTGCCTTAGAGTCTGTCTCATCTACCTCCAACCGGGCTAAGATAAAAAGAAGTTGGAGGCTGAGATATTTTTGTCAGGCAGCTGCAAAAGTAGGCAGCCACACTTGGCTTGATTAATGAAGATGTTCAAGGTATATTTTGTTAAACATGTCTCACCTCTGGTAAAGTACATCAGATTTTAGAATACCATTGTCCTTGAAATTTAACATTGTTTTTCTATTTTTCCTTCTATGATATGTATCAAATTATTGTGCTTGTGTGTACGTATACCATAAGCTTAGGCAAAGTCATTCCCCTGATTACAGGTATTATTTTATAAGATAGTACACAGTGATAAGAATGTAAGAAATACACAGTAAATATATATCTTGAGGGCTGAGATTTAGCTCAGTTGGTAGAGTGCTGAGCTGCAGTCTCTGAGGTCCCAAGTTCAATTCCCAGCACCGCAAAATGGGAGAAGGGCCTGGCGATCCACTCCCAAGGCAATCCCGAAAAACAGCCATTGAAAACCCTATGAGGGTCACTATGAGTGGGATACTGACTCGACGGCAACTAACAACAACAAAATATATCTTGAAGTTGTTAGTCTTCCAGGAAAAGTTCTGTAACACAACTATAAACTGCTACAAAAGTGTATTTTACTAAATAATCCACAAGTAAAAAAAATAATTGAGATACAACAATAGTAATTACAATTAAAAACCAAGGAGATTAGCAATTTTTATTTTTGCTTAAGAATAATTGCTAATAAAAAAGGTAAAAATGGAAATTTATGAGATTTCATGTCAGTCATCAGTGACTAAAATCCCCAAACTCTTCTACAGGCTTGAATTTTTTCTTAAACTTCTTGGTTTCCTTTGGGAAACAGTGGGATTTGTGCTCAGGAAAAATTGTATGTCATATAAAGTGGTGTATTTCCATGTGTATATTTCCACATAAGTGTTTGAGTCCAAAGGTATGAGGTTAAATTCTAGGCCTAAAAGAATAAGTTTGCAGAGATTTTCTCCATCCTTTTGTTCATCAAGTTTCAAATTCCTCTGTACAATTCAAAAACTGTTTAATGAGATGTTTTAACTAAAGTTGACATCATACGTAATGTAGTATTTATAAACTTCTTGTTAGGTGCTGTTGAGTCAGTAGTCGACTCATAGCAACTGTACATACAATGGATGAAATACTATGGTCAATGCTTCTCTGCTATTCATAGGATTTTCACTGGCTGATTGTTTTTTGGGAGTGGGTTGCTGGGTCCTTCTCCCAAACCTGCAGCACCTGCTGTTCCCAGGTGGTCTCCCAGCCCAGTACTGACCAGGCCTGACTCTGCTTAGCTTCTGAGATCTGATGGGATCAGATGCCACAAGTGATATGGCTGCAGGAATTTATGAACTTAGGTGAAGCAAATATATTTTTTCTGTTTAATTAAGATGTTTTAAAGCAATTTCCCTTAGGATCATTCTAAAGAGCTTTTATTTCCTGATCATGAGGAACATAGTTCACATACATTTTTTTTTCCAGGAGGCTCCAAAATTTAATATTAAAGCTTGATAAACATTTACTCTTGGAAACTTTACACTAAAATGTTACATATTTAGTTTTCCACATACTTCTACATCAAAGGGTCAATAAGTTGTTTGAAAACTACTTAGAGAAAACACTGCATACATATCATTAACTACTTGATGGAGAGCCCCAGGCAAGGAAGATTGAAGTGCTTGGAGCTCACAGAAGATCAATCAGAAATATGATATCAAAGCTATAAATAGATATTGCAAGGAATATAAAAATTAATATTCATTTTACATGGAGTTATTGAATAATGCTTCCCTGGTTCCCTGGCTTTGGTTAAGACAATATCATGTAAATAGGATTTGACTTCATATGTCTAGTTATACATGACAGAATCAAATTTATTTTTGGTAATAAAATTAAGATTTTTTGACAGTTCTTTATGTCTCACCAGTGTACTTAGGAAGTTATTGAGCTGTATTGCAATAATTGGCTTCCTGTACTAAGATAGGAATTTCTTGAATTTGGTAAAAAGTAGGTGTTGTGGTATATATCTAACATGTCTCCCAAATGTCACATTTGAACGTTTGGTCCCAAGGTGGTGGTACTATTTGTAGATACTTTGAAACTTTGGGAGGCACCCTGAAGCTTTGCAGAAGTAGGTCACTAGGGGTAGACATTTGGAGGTTTTATTCCGGGAGCCTTAATTGGAATCTCTTTACCTCCTGATCCACCCATGAAGTCATCAATCACAGGCTCTCCTGCCTGCTGTGTCATGCCTACCGCACTACCATTATGGATGTGATCCTCTAACCATGAGCCCCCAATAAATCATTCCTCCTATAAATTTGTTTCTGTCAGTTTCTCTTTTCTAACACAGCAACAAATAAGCTGACTAATATAGTAGGTATTCAATAAATATTTATTGGACTGAATTTAATGAACACTAAGAAATGAGCCAGGAAGCACGGTCAAAGCAGGAGGATCACTAGTTCAAGGCCAGAAGTGACCTGCACAATTTAGCAAGAGCCTGTCTTAAAATTATAAAGCTTTAAAAGGGGTATGGGTTTCTGATGCTGTTACTCAGTGGTAGAGCACCCTGGGTTCAATCCCCCAGTACCATTGGGAAAAAAATATTCTTCACTGCTGATCCCAGACATGAAGTTACTTACTTCATTAATAGAAAATTATTTCAGAAAATGGAAGTTGGCAGGAAGATCTACAACCAAGTAAAGCACAAGGTGGTTATGTTTTAAATTTAACTCATTGTAATTCTTAAGTCCTAAGACAAAGTCAACAACTCCACTACCATACATAGGATTCAGTGCCCTATATTTACATTTTTTTAAAAAAAATTCAATTTTACTAAGGAGGAAAAGAAATAGGTCCTTTAAATAATTTGTAGTTTTATTCTATTTCAAGGTTTTTATTAATATTTCATTTAGGAAAGTTTAATATAATTTTTACTTTAGTAACAGGAAAATTATCTTTAGATCATGTGTAAGTAGAAGGTTAAATTTATATCAGAGATACAAAAACAGCATGGCTTCTTTATGAAACAGCATATCCTATATTTTTCCAGCAAGGTTTGGAAAACTGCTTTTTCTTGGAAGACTGGGGTCTTCTCTGGAAAAGGAAGAGAAAGAGGACAAGCAGAAAGGTTATAATCTACTTCCTTTAGACATTTTGGAAGATACAAAAAGATAGCTTGGTGAAATGAGAAAAGATTGTTGGTGAGGAGCTCAGAAAACTGCTTCCTACTTTAAATCATTTGAAGCAAGAATGTGCATCAGCAAAAGCTGTCAACTACATCAACACAAGGGATATCAATGAAGCCCCTCCACCCTGGAAGGTGGGAAATATGGTCTATCTCTAGTTTTCAGAGTGTCTTTTTGCTGATTAAGAAATCATCTATGAATATGAAGAAAAAATAAATTAAAATTAAAAAATCGATGTATATCATGCAAACACTAATAAAAATCTGGTGTGAGTATATCAACAACAGACAAAGCTTATTTCAGTGCAAATAATATTAACATGATAAAAATAATAGTATCAGAGATAAGGAAATCACCTCATCAAGGAGAAATAACAATTTTAACCATTTTTCACCTAACTATGGAGCTTCAATAGAAAGAAATTAGCAAAAATGCAAGAGATATAAAATCCCTACTATAATGAGAGTTTAACATCTCTAACTTGACAGCACCTAACAACAATTAATAATTGAAAGGAAAAAATAAGAAGCAATCAGTGAAGATATTTGATAATTTGATAATCCTATCAATAAACTTGACCTAATTGAAATTTATAGAAAATATTACCAAAATCCAAGGTAATAGAAATTCTTGAGGGTTTTTTATTTGTTTACTTTTGCTTTTGCTTTTGTTTTGAGTTGAGCTCTCACTATGTAGTACAGGTTGTCCAAGAACTCACAATCTTCCCACCTCAGCCTCCTTAGTACTGAGATTACATGCATGATCTACCATGCCTGGCTAGAATAGGCACCCTTTTAGTGCACAAAAAAGGCTTATCCAACCAGACCATACTATGGGCCACTTCTAAAAAACTCATGGATGAAAGAAGTTATCAAAAGGGAAATTGAAATTTGCTTATAACTGAACTTGTAAATGGAAATGAAAACATAATTCATCAGAATTTGTGGCATTCTGGGACTCATTTAGCCTCATTTAGGAAGACCTAAACTTCCATCTTAAGAAACTGTAAAATGAAGGAAAAATTTAACCCAAAGTATGCAAAGAAGTAGAAATAACAAAAATCAGATATAAAATCACTGAACTAGTAAACAGGAAAAAAAAGATTATCCGTAAATTGCAGACATTCAATAAAAGTCATATACTTTTGGCCAGAGTAGTCTGGAACAAATATGAAGAGAAAGAAAATAATCCATAGCAAGAATAAGAAAGTTGGCATCACTACAGATTTTATAGATAATAAGAAAGGAAAAAAGAAATTAATAAACAACATCATATCAATCTGTAAATAATTTAGATGAAATGAGAAAATCTGTGAAAAACAAAAACTACCAAGCCTTACTCAGGAAGGACTGAATCATTCAAATAACCAATCTCTATCCAAGAAATTGAAGTTTTAATTAACATCTTTCTCACAATGAAAACTCTAGGCTCAGGTAGCTTCATTTATCCATTCCACAAAACATTTAATGAAGAAATAATACCAGTTCTACCAAAAATCTTTTTAAAAGTTGAAGAGAGATGATTACCTCTCAACTCATTCTATGAGGTCAGCATTATCCTAACACCAAAATCAAAATACATTATAAGAAAAGAAAGCTATATGAAAATATACCACATGAACATAAATACAAAAATTCAAAATTAAAGTTTAGCAAAATGAATTAACAATATATAAAAATTATAATATAATTTGCTCCAGGTGGCCAAGTTGGAGTATTTCTTAGGAAAGGATTACAATGTAATCAGTGATGTTAATATATTGAATATAAAGATCTCAATATATACAGAGAAGTATTGGACAATATCCAACATCTATTCACGAAAATAAGCAAACTAGGAACAGAAGACATCTATGGAAAAATTATAACTATCATACATTATTATGATGATTATTATTATGTGCAGTACTGCAGGACTGAACTCAGGACCTTGCACATACTTTGTAAGCGCTCTACCACTAGGCTGTACTCCCAGACTATTTTTTAATTTTTTAACTTGAATCAGGGTCTCACTAAATTATGCAGGCTGCCTCTAGCCTCAAACCTGAGATCCACCACCCTCCGCCTCTTGAGTCACTGGGATTACATGCATATACCACTCCACTCAACTTCTCATACAAAATTAAGACAGACTGAAAATGTCCTCCTTAAAATCAGGAGCAAGAAAAAGACCTCCATTTTCACCATTTTAATACTTTACTGGATGTTCTAATTCAATCAGGCAAGACAAACAATAAAAACATCAAGATGGGAAAGGAAATATTGCTGATAATATGATTACCTATGTAGAAAACCTCTTGGAATCTGCAGTCAAGGATACTAGAATTCATCAAGTAATGTAGGTTGCAGAAAACAATATTAACGTACAAAAATCAACTGTATATCTTTGTTTGGGCAGCAATCAACTAGAAATTGAAATTTTAATAAACACCATTAAAAGTAGCATCAAAATTATGAAATACATTAGAGATGAACCTGGGGAAAGATGTGCAAAATCTATGCACTAAAAATGGCAAAATATTGCTAAAAGAAATTAAAGGAACTTCAAAACAATAGACAGATATATTTTGTTCAAAAGGTACACATTTATTATGGAGAAGATGCAAATTCTCCCCATAATACTCTTTAATTTAATTACAGTCTAAATTAACAAAGATCAGCAGGCAATACTGGCAAGTTTTATAACAGCTTCTAAAATTCCTACAGAAATACAAGGACCAAGAATATCAAAAACAATTTTAAAAAAGAAAAAATAGTTGATACTTCTTGACATCAAGATTTATTATAAAAGCTAGAATAATCAATACTGTATAGTACTGACAAAAAAGATGAGTGAAAGAACATGGAGTGTATAGAAACAGATCCATACATATATGCACCTATCTACTTTTTTTATTATTATTAGTTGCCATTAAATTGGATTCCACTTATAGAGTCCCTATTTACAACAGAATGAAACACTACTATACACTATGCCATGCACATGATCTTTTTATGTTTGAGCCCATTGTTCTAACCACTGTTTCTTCTCATTTTGAGCTGTGCAATATCAGCAAATGGACAGCCCAGGGGTTTATTCCATTCCAATCATTAAGGTTGACTCTACTTTCATGGTTTAGCTCAGTTGGTAGAGTGCTGCTCTATGTTCTCTGACATACTGAGTTTGATCCCCAGCACCACAAAAATGGGAAAAGGACCTGGCATCCCATTCCCAAAATAATCCTGAAATGCTAAGCCATTGAAAATCCTATAAATAGCAGAGAAGCACTGACATAATACTGTGCATGGCACAATGTCGGTAGTGTTTCATTCTGTTGTACGTATGGTCACCATAAATTTGACCTGTCTTGATGGCACCTAACAACAGCAACTACAACTTTCAGGAGGCAACTCTTCCCCAGTTGTCTCTTGAATGTCTTCCAGCCTGGGGGCTCATTTTCCCGCAGTATATTTGACAGTGCTTCTCTGTTATTCATGGGGTTTTCAGTGGCTAATTATTTCAAGAGTGGGCTGCCAGGTCCTTCTCCCTAGTCTGTCATGGTCTGGAAGTTCAGCTGAAAGCTATCTACCATGGGTGGCCCTGCTGGTATCTGAAATACCAGTGGCATAACTTTCAGCATCATAGCAACACACAAGCCTCCACAGCACAATAAGCTGACAGACATATGGGGGACATATCTAAGATAATTGATAAAATTTAGAAAAAAAGACTCACTAAACCAATTATTGGTAATAATTGGAAGGAAATAGAACTAAAAGTCTCATATATTCCTAATAGGAATGTAAAATAGAACAATCACTTTGAAAAGTAGTTTGGAAATTTCTTAAAATACTAAATATGGTTGTTCCACTACCATGTTGTTGTTGTTAGGTGCCCTCGAGTCGGTATCCAACTCATAGCGACCCTCATAGGATTTCCAATGGCAGACTGTTTCGGGATTGCCTTGGGAGTGGATTGCCAGTTCCTTCTCCCATTTTTGTGATGCTGGGAATTGAACTTGGGACCTCAGAGACTGCAGTGCAGTGTTCTACCAACTGAGCTAAATCCCAGCCCTCTACTACCATATATCCCCCAAAATAAAAAAAAAAAATGTCTAGACAATCCATCCAAAATAAATGTTTATAGCAGATAGACAAGTGTGGAGGTGGGAGGAGATTAATTTAACTGGAAATAACTCAAATAGCTATCAATGGGTAAACGCATAAACAAATTGTGTTATAACAAAACAAGGTATTACTATTAAACAATAAAAAGGGGTTGGTCGTGGTGGGTCACATCTGTAAGCCCAGCAACTCAGGAAGTGGAGGCAGGAGGATTGCAGGTTTGAGGCCAGAGGTAGCCTGCATAACTTAGTGAGACCCTTCACAAGATGAAAAATAAAAAAATGTTGGGAGTGCAGCTCAGCAGCAGTGCATGTGCAAAAAGTATGGGCAAGGCTCTGGTTTCAGCCCTGCACTACTGAAATACAAAACAAACCAACAACAAAATATAAAAAGAGATGAACTATTGATACAAGCAACAACATGGATGCTTCTCAAATAA
>VMDO01003598.1:41332-140060 GCA_007922755.1 Pedetes capensis
TGGACTCGGGGCACAGCTCAGTGGTGCAGCACTTGCAGAGCATGCAAGCGCAAAGCCCTTGGTTCAACCCCCAGTACCGCAAAAAAAAAAAAAAAAAAAAAGCATACATTATATTCTGTTTATTATAATTCTAGAAAAATGCAAAATAATCCACAGTAACAGAAAACAGAGTACTGGCTGCCTAGGAATCAGGGATTAAAGTGAGGTGGGGAGGGGAAAGAAGGAGAGAATTTTTAAAAAGAAGAAATTAAGGGGAAAAGTATAGCATTGTTCTTATAATCTAAAAAGGAATTTCTTAATCAAACAGAAAAACAAGCAAAAATGAGATTTGAAAGTTATAATTATTTAAATTATGCTTTGACTAAAACCCAGAATTTAGTAATTGTATGGTTTAACATAAATACAATGCAGAAATATATTTAGCAACAAGAAAGACATACAAGAGGACATATTTCATTATGCCTCTCTCAAGCCACTGGTATAAAACTCTCTCAATCAGACTACTAGTTTCAAAGACAGCAGTTATAAAATCACAAAAGTAATTCTTGTTAAGTGTTTACTACACAGCTGCATTGGAATAGCTGATTCCCCCACTCCAATTAACCTATTTAGTCCAATTGGATGTAGAATGGTGGAGCATATTTCACACAGTATCACACACCAATGGCATTTCTCATCAAAAGCTAGGCTAATGAAAAGTTTGCCACAGCCATACTGCTGAGCATGCTCGACTGCACGATGCCAAGGGGGAAAAATTATCATCCATTGGCTTGCCTGCCAGCCACCAGCAACTGCCATCTGTGAAAGAAGACTTTTGCTACTTTGGAAAAAACTCAAGGGAAACTAAAATGTTAAGATTCTCTAGGGAGCTATGCACTAATGACCCAGTGAAATTAAGCCCCAAATAGTCCTAGGACACTGGCCATGAACTGCCACAGACAGTAGGATAGATTTATAGCTGCTGACTCTGGAAAAGGTTTAGATGAATTACATGGAAAATTGGCCTAGACTCAGCTGGGCACAAAAGTCTGAACAACAACAACAACAACAACAACAAAACAAAAACCCTTAAACATAAAACTACAGATGGAGTTCTCCATGTAGAAACTCTAGGATCTCACCAGTTTTCAGTCATCTGATCAGCCTCCTGGGTTAAGAGAGACTCGCTTTATTCACTCAGTGTTTTGGCACTTGTAAGAGCATGTTTCTCTGAATAGCTGATCTCATCTTCCACAAAGTCAAGACTCCTTCCATAGGCACAGAATATGGTCGATATATATTGAGTATTTTAAGAAATTTCCAGACTACTTTTCAAAGTGATTGTTATATTGTACATTCCTACTAGGAATATATAAGACTTTTAGTTCTTTTTCCTTCCAATTATTACCAGTACTTGGCTTAGTGAGTCTTTTTTCTAATTTTTTTCTAAATAGATAAAACTGTATTGCCAATGCTACAATTAAAGCTGCAATCATGTGCTGGACACCGGTTCCTTCAATTTGTGTGAGAGTTAGAATTTCTCTTATGAGGAATTTTTGTCTTTGAATTTTTTAAAATCTCAACTGTAATAAGAAAATATTGCATGTCATGATCCATTATCTATATATGCAGATATGATTTTCAAAATATTTCATAACTAGTCAGGGGCATCAATCTTTCAGAAGGAGGCATTAAACAAAACAAATAAGACATCAACCATACACAACTATGTAACAAACATACCAATGTCAATTGGCTAAGTTACTATTGAACAGAAGTTTCAACAATACTTAGTTTTACTATCAGCAATGCACTGAAGTTTTATTTTCTCCTTTGCTCTTCATGGTTTTGTTTAAATGTTGATCATGAGCTCTTAAATTGCTTTCACGATAAGCTAATGCATCATGACCTGCAGTGGTAGTGAACACCACTACCCTTAACAATGTAGTTCATTTTGTTCTTGTGTTAAATTACACATACCAGAAAATTTGCCATTTTGATAGTTTTAAATGAACACTTCAGTGGCATAAAGTGCTTTTGTGGTGTTGAGCAATCATCACCAAAATCTACCTATAAAACTTTTTTATCTTCCAAAATGAAACTCTATACCTATTAAACAATAATTCCTATTCCTTCTCTCCTCCGTCTCTGGTAACCACCATTCTACTACTTTCTGTCTCGATGAATTTGACTACTGTAAGTGCCATATTGGGAGAAGGACCCAGCAATCCACTCCCAAAAGACAATCAGCTATTGAAAATTCTGAGTAACAGGGAAGCAGTAACAATACTATTTCTCTCATTGTACCTAGGGTTGCTATGAGTTGGACACCAACTCGAAAGCACCCAACAACAACAAGTACCATATATAAGTGGAATCACATGGTACTTGTCTTTTTGTGACTGGCTATTTCCCTTAACAAAATATGCCCAAAGTTCATTCATGTTTTAGCATGTGTCAGAATTTCCTTTTTAAACTGAATACTATTCCATTTGTATAATGTGATTCATTTTTGAGGCATAATATTATAGATAATATTTCTATGAAATAGGACAAAAAGAATATGTGTGCAGAATAAGGCACTCTGGCACATGCTTGTAATCCCACTTATTTAGGAAGCTGCGGTAGGAGAATCACAAATATGAGGCCAGAGACAGCCTGTGCAATTTAGTGAAACTGTGTCTCAAAATAAAAAACAAGAAAAAGGACCTAAGGGTGCAGCTCAGTAGTTGCATGTGTGAGGCCTTGAGTTCAATCCCCCAGTACCCATGAGGGAAAGATGAAATTAAATAAGAAATTAGTATGAGTAGTACCATGATCAAAATGCAAATTTTTCTAGCTCTTATATATTTTATTGTTAATTGTCTTACAAAACATATTAAAGATCAGTAATAAATATATCTACAAGCCTACATGAGATATTCAAATTGTTTTATGGAATGTTATATGACCTTTCAAGAGTAACAAAACCAGTCTGTTTTTTTTTTTTTTTTTTTTTTTTTTTTTTTTTTTTTTTTTTTTTTTTTTTTTTTGAGATGTGGCTCTCCATAAGTTGCCCAGGCTGATCTCCAACTCATGATCCTCTTGCCTGAGCCTGCCAAGTAGCTGAGATTACACCACCATGTACCCCACCATTCCTGGCTCCCAACAATTTTTGTTTTTTCTTTGGTTGGCCAACTGCCAATGGCATGGATCAGCAAGGTATATACCCTATAATAGCTTTCAGCCAAGAAACTGGAGTAGACAGAAAATGCAGCTTCCTATGTCCTCAACTCTACTGGGCCTCTGGAAACATATCAAATTTGCACATATGCTTTATTAACAACTTGTGAGGATACAATGCACTCTTCATTTTTAAACTCATGCAATAGATAAAATAATTTGTGGATGGAGAACAATATTACATAATTGGTTTATGAATCTCACAGCATATGCTTCTTTTTCTTTTCACAAAAATCTATGATATATTGTTTTAATTCATTGTTTAGCAATATATACCTTTTTACTTTGGTGAAGAAGTCATATAATAAATTTTCTCAAGAATTTAGACTTTGAATAAAAGGGAAAAACAAGCTAAGAATGGTGTTAATATAAATGGTCTAGAAAATGCATGCAATTGTTCTGACAAGATAAAAACAAAGTTCACTACAGGAAAAGTTTCTATCTTAAACAGAACTGGAACCCAAGGACATAGAGAAAAATATTACCAAGTAAATGACAAAGAAGACTTAGATGGGGAGGGTGGGATGGGGGGAAGCATACAAGAGGGTAAGGGGGAACCTATATGAATAATGTACATCAAAATGCATATATGGAAATGTCACAATGAAAAGCATGTCAGAATGAATGACATTAAGCTGTACATTAAAAATTTTCAATTAAAAAAAAAAGAATTTAGACTTTGTAAGCTGGGTGTGGTGGCACACGCCTGTAATCCCAGCAGCTCGGGAGGTGGAGGATGGAGGATCGCAAGTTCAAAACCGGAGGCAGTCTGCGTAATTTAGCAAGACCCTGTCTCACAAAAGTAAATATATGGGCTGGGGTGCAGCTCAGTGTTCCAGCACTTGCAAAGAATGCAAGCACGAGACCCTGGGTTCAACCCCACAATACCACAAAAAAAAAAAAAGAAAGAAAGAAAAGAATTTAGACTTTGTCATTGAGGATGTTGGTCCTATCTTGGGGTAATTTCTTTTCAATATGAGATTGAACCCAGGACCGCAGGCATGCTAGATAAGTCCTCTATCACTGGACTACACCCCTACCTCAGCCTCCTTTTTTAATTTTTGAAACAAGGTATCAATAAATTGCACAAGTCGCCTCTGGCCTTGAATCTGCGATCCTCCTGCCTCAGCTTCCTGAATGGCTGGGATTACAGGCATGCATCATGGTGCCCAATTTGATAAGCATGATGAAAGGGGCTTGTATGAGAAGTGGGGCAAAAAATGGAATTCTCTCCATGCAGGCAAAGGAACTGTACACCTTTTGGGATAAATCTCAACAAGGCTGGCCAAAACTCTATAAGGTAAACAATTAGAAAACATATTCATCTCTCCAATGCATGCATGATTAACTAAGAATCCAGAAAGTAACAATGTTTACCCAAGTGGCAGCCTCTAAGCAAACATAGGTGTCCTTGGTGTTCTAGATCACTTCTATTTCCCATTATAAAATATTAATCTTCCTAGTACTTCCAGTTTAAAATTATATGAAATCAAGTGAATTACATTGCTCAGAAATAAGTGCTGCCGTTTGGAATGGTAGCCAAGTATTGCACACTTTTATATGAATGGCAACTAAGATATTGTAGAATTAACTTAAACAACACTTAAAAGCCAAAAAGTGTTTGAAGTAATAAAAATAATGATCAGGAGATAATATAATTAGCCATAGTCATGAACAATACATTGACTATCTATGTGCCAGACACAATGTTAGTTGTGTTTATCTATGATGTCTCTTTTAATCTTCATTGTAACTCTAAGAAACTGGTAACATTCATGTCTGGGAACTTTGTATTCAAATTTAAAATATGTTAGAGAAAGAAACTGTATAATTGGAACCTTGATTTCACACAATAAATTTGGCAGCTTTATGTAATTTATATTTATTAAAGGGAAGCTTCAGGTGCAAAATCTTGTTCAATAACTGAAATAAGGCAAATGGAGAGGACTTTATTTAGAAATATTGAATTAGTGAAAGCTGAATGTTAAGGGGTCAAATTCATCAAGCACTTGGAAATGTGGAATAAATACTCAGGAAGATGGCCTGAAAAAAAGGATCAGGAAGGAATTTGCTATAATGGTAAAATCTATAAAGTTTCAATAATATGGAGGTCATTAGCAATGGTTTTACAATAAGAAGAGAAGGAACAGCAAAAAGAAAGAGTGCTCAGAGATACAGGAGAAGCAAAATAATGCCAGGAATAGAAATAAATGGAAGACAGCTTGGAGAAAGAGGTTGTGGGCTATTATGTCAAAAGCTTCAGAAAGACTAAGGAGAACCCTATGGATAAAAGTCCTTTGCTAACCTTCAAAAGAATACTTATAAGTCACAGGGCCAAAACCAGATTCTACATGAAGCAAAGGAGATAAAAGTTAATAAGATAAATAAGATGCTATGTGTCATCCTTTTAGTGTAAGACACTGTAAAAGCAGTAAGGATCACTATAGGACAGATCGGTTATGAAGAATGCTTCAAAGGAAACCACTGGGTTGGTTATTTCCAGTGTCATACAGCTCCTTGTGTACATTGTTCCAATATTGCAAGTCTTATAACTCGAAACTTCTAGCATCTCTTGATAGTAGCTTCTGAATACTGAAAAATTATATTACCTTTTCTAAGAAGGAATGCAATGAAAAACAATTATTTAATATTTTTATTCCTGTGAAATATAGATCTGACCAATATTTTTACCCAAGGAATACAAAAACATAAATGAAATAAGCAGATTGATAAGAATAAAAGCTATGTTGAATGACTGGCAAATTTCATTAGTGAGCATCACTGTTGCTTCTACTCTAAAGCCCAAAGTTCTATGACTCCAAAGTCTTTGACTAGGGGATATAATCCTATCATGCAATAGAAGAGGAAATATAAAAGAGGAATCACTGTTAGCAGTATTGTAAAACTAACTCTCCTGTAACACAAAAACAATGTCAGATTTCACATAGGATGGATTTCATTCAGTTTCTGCAACCTGCAACCACGTTTGCTCCCAGCTTTTAATCATTTATGTTCTATTCTTCTGCACATTTTAACTAAATTTTTTTTGATTAAAAGCATCAAGGTACGTTAATAATTATACATCTTATGGATAAAGAATTCGTCTAAATTCCCTTTTAGCATGTGCATTATCAGTCCTCCCGATACTAACATTATATTTGAATTGAACATAAACACAATTCTCCTTTAAAGATTTACTCAGTGTTCTGTTACATAACTGCAGTTCACTGATTTATTTAAATTAATATATTTGTTGATTTATAAAATATATACCATAATAATTTTTATAGCAATGTAAAATAGAGTCCTCAGGAGCTTTGTTATTATAAAACACTAAATAACAAAACTATAGAACATACTTAAAATAAGAACAATAACAATAGCTATGATTTGTGTATCACTCCCTATATGCCAAGCATGATTTCACCCATCTCATAAATAATTTTTTAATACTCATAATAAGACTACAATAGTTTTATTAGACCTAGTAGAATTCACTCAGCAAATTGAGGAGAGAAGTGGTATTAAATTCAGTATAGTTGTTCAAAGTTCCCCATTCAAAATACTCTTTATCTTCTACTAATAATGGAAATTCTTTTGAGAATTGGAGTATAAGATCTCAGTTTGCCATCCATATCAAGACAATATCATAACAACTTCCCATACTTTAAATTTAAAAACTTTATGACATATTTCTCTTTCAAAATTTTTAGTATCTAACTGGCAATTGACACAAGTAACCAATTCACAATTGATGCTGCTAACATATAAGATTTTATGTCTATCTTGTGTTTTTACAAGGAACATGTATGATTTTTGTTCTATGTATCTTATACTTTTCTATAAATTGATACCAGTTGGAAAATGGCATATAATTTTTTTCTTTTTTGTGTTTGTGTGTGTGGTACATCTACCTGGCATGGGAAATAGTAACTCCATGAGAAACTTAGACTTAAAACGTTATTAGGATTTGTATAAGATGATGAATAAAACAATGTATGAAGGCATAGAAGTAGAAATGCGAAGAAAGGATTAGATCAGTGTTTATTTTTAAAAAGCCTTCAAGTTTAAGCAGAACAGCTTAGATTTTCAGGATGAAAGCAACCTTTAAGGACTTGATTGGAAAGAATAATGCAAGATAGGTTTCAGGAGGAAGAGTGGAATCAGTTAGATCAATGTCTCAGTAGCCTTACATCTGTCTTTACACGGTGCCTGTAGCACAATACACAATCAAATGTTTACTGAATATAGGCAAAAAAAGTGAGTGAGCACTGATAGAAAAATGGAAAGAGAGTCTAGTAAAGACAATTAGAGATAGTGATTATGGGAAAAGATAAATCACACATGACACCCAAGTTTGGAGCTATGTTAAAGAATCTATCTTGAAATTGTGTGTAAGCAAGACCACACGTATAAAGAGACTGAAAGCACAGGGTTCAGTGTGTAATCTCTAAAGTCAGGCTCCCTAGATCACATAAGAGCTTTAATATTGTCAGTTAAGCATGAGCAAATTATTTAACCACTGTGAATCTCTGTTTTCTCATACCTAAAGTAGTGACAGTTATAGTACCTTCTTTTTAAAATGACATTAGAATAGCATCTACCTTATAAGATTAATTTGGATGATAAAAGTAAATCACTTAACTGTCTCACACATGGTGAACATCAGTAAGAGTTATCCTCAAGGTTATTCATTTTCTTTTTCACTGAGTTGGTTTCATATGGAGATTTTTCTTTCAGAGTGATCCAGGTATAGTTGACCTAATCTCAGAGCACTTGTCATAGTAACTATGGGAATATATGCTCCTTACTAAAGAACAACACAAGCACTGATTACTAATTAAATCAAAGGTACTATAAGAATTATGGTTTAGAACATTCTTTTAACTTAAAAAAATTAAAAGCATAATATGTTAACTAAAAATATTCAGGGTTTTCTTTGTAACTTTATAATCTTAGCTTTTAGTTTTATGAGAAAACTAACTTTTATCTATGATTGAAAGTTGTTGTTGTTGTTGTGTGCTGTCGAGTCGGTACCCAACTCATAGCAACCCATAGCAGGGTTTTCAATGGCTGACCGTTTTGGGATTGCCTTGGGAGTGGATTGCCAGGCCCTTCTCCCATTTTTGCAGTGCTGGGAATCAAACTCAGGACCTCAGAGACTGCAGCGCAGTGCTCTACCAACTGAGCTAAATCCCAGCCCATGGTTGAAGGTAGAAAAGCTTATTATTCAGAACCTTTGTGAACCCATTTCATCCTATTGTCATGTTACAATGCAAAGTACCAAGCCTTTCTCAGCTTTAATAGCCATCTCTGCCCCAAAAAGTTGGATCTAAATACTTTTGTTAGGCCAGGTCAGGGTGACCATAATCAGAAAGTAAACAAGCTGAGGTAATGGGACATAGACTGGTGCATGTGCACAATATTACTACAATGTAATCCCATGTAACTGTGATACAATTAGGCAATGTTCTTGGGAATTAGCCACTATTGTGCAAAAGCCTAAAGAATTCACTCCAGCAGCATGGGACGTGTGGAAAGGATTCAATGAGCAGAAAGGATGGGACAGGTGGAAAGAATGGGCCACAGAGAGGACTAAGGGGCATGGAAAGGCAATGGGGTTTGCAGAGGGTAACAACCACGGGCAGTGGCACCACAGAAAGTACAAAGAGGAACACTTTGGAATAAAGCATGTCACACCTGCCTTCAGCTCCTCAAGCATGTTTTGGTTTCTCTGTGGACCCCAAGCATCCCTCCCTGCCCAAGAGCCTAGCTCAGGTTCAACAAACTTTAAGCACAAATGTCTTAAATTTGACACCACCAAGGGGCCAACATTTCCAAGTTGTCATTTCTATGCAGCTTCCTAATCCCACAATGTTTCTACATACATAAAGGGTCACCATTCCATGCCTGCCAGGGAAGAATAAGGAAGTGCTAATTAAGAGTGTTCTTAGATACCACATTGTTGTTGCTGTTGTTGTTAGGTGCCCTCAAGTTGTGTCCAAATCATAGTGACCCTCATAGGGTTTTCAATGGCTGATTGTTTCAAGAGTGCCTGAGGAGTAGATTGCCATGTCCTTCTACCAGTTTTGTGGTGCTGGGAATTGAACCCAGGACCTCAGATACTATAGAGCGGCACTCTACCAACTGAGCTAAATCCCAGCCCAGACACCACATTACCTCTCCCATAATCTTTGTCATCTGAATGAAGACTTTCTTGTGTGTGAAAATAAATATTAAGTTTCCTGTTCCTCTTTCTGTATAATTTACAGTTTCCCCAAATATTGGTAAATGCATACTATAACTTTTTGTTTGTTTCAAAATAAGCTCACCCCAACATTTTGCCTCTTTGATTTTCAGAATATCAAACCTAACTTCAACTTTCTACAATGAGTCCTACTTTTTTTCTACTGGAGTTAAATTGTTTTTAAAGAAGCTAAACCATTACTTTGAGGTTTTTTCAAAGGAGACATTTTCTAAATTTATATGACTCCTATGTTTTTAATTACTAATATTTCCTCTTATACTCAAGTATAGAGATTAAGTGTCACTCCTGTAAAGAGTAAATGATAGAGATCAGTGTTGGCAATTAACAACAGACTAGGCCTATCATTTCATTATTTCTATTACTGAAAGGTGACTGTTCTGATAAATTTGGTGCATTAAGAAGGTTTTAAAATGGGGCAGAAATACTTATAAAGATTTTTACTCATGTCTGTAGTTCAGAGTTATTTGGGGAAAGAAGTTGTCAAGCTGGAGATGTTTCCCAGTTTCCTTTGCAGCATGCTTAGGCCATATAATTAAGTTTTGGCCAATGGAATGAGGGTGTAAATGAGCTACATCAGTTCTGGGCCTGCATTATGGGAATCAACTAAACAGTCCTCAGTGATTTCAATTGGAAGTACTTGTCAAAGATGACCTTGTAAAACAGGTGTTGAAGAAAGAAGATTGGAGTCAGCCTGGATTTTTGAAAGTTTGGATAGTATTAAAACCAACCAACCACCATTCCTACCACTGCCACATAAGAATAAATATGTCTACTGTATTAAACTATTGATATTTGGTGGCTTACTTATTTTTACAGAAACTAAAGTACCATTAATTAGTATATGTAGCCAAATTATTACAGAGTAGACAAAAACTATGCTAATGTTATATTACCTGCACTTGGGTAAGAACAAACATTTCTCAAAAAGATATTTTATATGGTAATGTCTGTAAGTTAACATGCAAATAATAATGACACATAATGAAAATTTTATTTTTATAATTTGGCTAATATTTATGGAGTGTTTACAATGTGACATTCAATATATATTATATTTAATTCTGAATAACTACATTTGAAGAATAAAAAGATTACAGAAGCTACTCAGTGACTTTTTAAAGGCTATATAGATATTAGTTGGCAGAGAAAGAATTCAAAATACCTCATTCGGGGAAAGAAAGACAAATATCACATATTTTCTCTCCTAAGTAGAATGGGTATTTAAATGTATATATACAAGACATGCAAGCCAAAGGGGGCCCATTTCTCAGAAGGAAGGGGATCAGAAAAGGGGAAGGGAGACATGAGAGGGTAATGGAGAGGTGAACATCAGCAAGGAATGTGGGAAGCAAGTTTGAGAATAAGAAAGATGAAGTTATGGAGGTAGCAGGAGTCCCATGATGCAGAACCTTGAATAACATAAGCAGTTCAGATTAATTCTAAGTTCAATGGAAAAGAATCAAAAGGTTATTACAAGACAGTTAAAATATGGTGCAGGTTTTCTAAAACCTGGATTGGTAATTTGAGGAAGAATGATTTTTAAAAGGGTAAAAGTGGAAGCAAGAAATACATTTAGAAGATATGGTACAAAGAGTAATGCACTTCCCCCCAAAAGATGTTCACATCCTAGTTCCCAAGATCTGGGAATATGTTACTTCATGCCAGAAGAGGCTTTGAAGATGTAATTAAGGATCTTGATAAGAGGACATCACTCTGGGTTACCTGGATGGGTGTAATGAGGTGGAAAGACAGGTGATCAGAGTCAGAATAGGCAATGTGACAAGAGAAACAAAGAGACAGATATGGAAAGATGCTGTACTGTTGCATTTTCACATAAAAGAGATGGTCACAAGCCAAAAATTACAGCTAGCATCCAAAGAACCACGGAATACAGGCGCTGGAATAGCCAAAGAAATAGTTTCTCCTTTAGAACCTCAGAAAGGAATAAAGCTTTGCTGAGATGTTGATTTTAGCTCAGTGAGACCCATATTGGACTTCTGACTTTGAGAACTATAAAATAATTAATTTCTGTTGTTCTCTACATTTATAATAACTTGGATACAGTAGCAACAAGAAACAAATATAGAACATTTTTGTGTTAAGTAGTTTATGTGAAAGATGTTAGTTTCACTGAGTAGCATTCTTATGACAGAAATAGTAAAGAAGTTAGTAGATGTTTGATATATTTTTTCTAGAACAATCTAACAGAATAGGCATTGGGTTGAATCTATGAATTTTGACTTGAAAAAGTGGGTAGATAATGACAAACTTTATTACAGTCAAAAGATTATGAGCCAGTGGCACACACCTATAATCCCACTGGCTCTGGAGGTGGAGGCTCGGAGGGAGGAGGATTGCAAGTTTGACACCAGAGGCAGTCTGTGTAACTTAGCAAGACCTTGTCCCAAAAAGTAAAAAAAAAAAAAAAAAAAAAAAAAAAAAAAAAAAAAAAAAAAAAAAAAAAAAAAAAAAAAAAAAAAGATTATAGAAGAAATAGGCTTGGCAAGGAAAGAGAGAGGCAAAATAAATAGTTCTGCTTTAACAGTATTAAGTTTCAGATACCTGTCAGATATTTAAGAAGCAAGCAAGCAAGAAATAGGCAATCATATATATTTATCTGGGCCTCAGTAGAGAGGTAAAGCTTGGAGATATAAATGTGAGACAAAATTTGGGAGTAAGCAGAATTTATATGGTAGTTAAAGCTCTGAGGCTAGATAAAATTATTCCTTCATGCACTAATTATTTATTGTATATCTGTTTTTCTATGATCTGTAAATATAACAGTGACTAAGACATTGTCCCTCTTCTCATGCAGATTTTATTCTAGTGAATGAGATAGATAATAAACCAAGTGAATAAACAAAAATATAAAAAGGCTTGAGCATCAGAATGAAAATTTTAAAAGAAGATGTTTGTCTCAGAACTATTTTAAAGACCAGTTGGAAAAGGTCTTTCTCAGGAACTGAAAAGATTGAGAGTCAGAGAGGCCTTTACTGTTGTAGCCTTTAAGCTGAGACCTGAATGACAAGGAGGCAGCCATACTTCTTGTTGGATTTATTGTACTTCTCCTATCTTACTGAACACTTGGAGGACAAAGATATTGTTTATTTGTTGTATGCACAGGGTCTAACACTGGCACAGCTATTATTATGGTATATATTGTAATATGTGTCCCTTTGAAAAATTATGAGCAAATAATCAGCATTTTCCATCTACTAAGTTTAGGTAACCAAAAGAAACAATGAACCCATTGTTATTCCCAATAGCTCACAATGTAGTTGAAGAGACTATACATAAACATAGTGATTGAGATGACAATATGTGAAGCAGCATGATGACAGAGCTGCATTATATGCTACATGAAAATGTCTGGATATAGTGAATGAAAAGTAGACTTATATCAAGAAAACAAGATTGTTAAACCTGACCTCACACACAATAGGAGTGGGGACCATGGTGAACAATTTAACTTCTGAGCTGTAATTTCCTAATCTGTACATGGAGATAGACATAGCCTCCTTTTCTACCTGCTTGTGACAGGGCCTAGTCAGTCACAAAGTGACAGTAGTAGTAGCAGCAGTATTTCAGTCATTATTATGAAAATAATATATATTAGCATATTGTATCCTAATTATTGGGCTGGGATTTAGCTCAGTTGGTAGAGCGCTGCATTCCAGTCTCTGAGGTCCTGAGTTTGATTACCAGCATCGCCAAAATGGGAGAAGGACCTGGCAATCCACTCCCAAGGCAATCCCGAAATAGTCAGCCATTGAAAACCCTATAAGGGTCGCTATGAGTCGGATACCGACTTGACGGCACCTAACAACAACAACATCCTAATTATTATTGGAATAATATTTTGAGAAGCTGAAGGGCCAAAATATGTTGTAGAGATAAAAATATATGATGGGGAAATCAGATGTTTTTCACTTACCACAAATCTTAAATGTATACAATCCCTAGATGAGAATTTCTTTTTCTTTTTCTTTTTTTTTCCTGGGGGGGGGGTATTTCAAGAGACAGCTTTTTATTTTTTCCTACTCCAAAGGTCATCTTCAAGTTAGTAAACTAAACATGTTTTCTGAGCTAAGTGGTAAATAGGTATGCTATGGGTCTTTACAGACAGAATCTGTGACTCTTTCCCTTTCTGACACAGATTAGTGCAGCATAGAGTAGTCACAAAAAAACACAAAAAGTGAATTTTAGCAAAATTTAGCAATAACAGTAATATATTAAAATGGCCAAAATACACATAAATCAGCCACCTTAAAATGACATATTGACACAGTTCTGCAGACTTCTCAGCCAACCCCTACCGTCCTCTAGGCATTTTCCCCCCAGATGCTCCAAACTTCATTCTCAGAAATTTTAAATCACAATGGTGGCTCTAGGGAGCCTCTGCTATTCAGTTAACTTCACTCTTTGCTTCCATCATCCTTCAGCAATACCCAAGGCTGCCAACTAGCTAAAACAGACTGTCCCAGGTGTCCAACATCAGCCATACAATTGTTTCTGGCAGCAGGATGCCCTGCCATCCTCACAAGAATAGAATCTAGGTCTTTCTCCACTGAGATTTTTCAGTCAATCAATTCACATCATTTTCCTAAAGACTCAATTTTCTCTTTATTATTCTTACTCTTTGTTAAATCTTCACCTCATTCTGTCTGTTTATATTGACCTATGTCTTTTCCTTTACCAAACAAAATCTGTCACATCCCATTCCATAAAAATTGTTCACTTCATTGTTTATATTTTTTACCTGTGCTTACTAGATAAACAAAGCAAAACAATTGTCCATGTTGGCTAACTAATATAACATCTATGGGCTTCAGTCTTTTCATCAGTAAAACTGGAATGTTATGGACTAAAATTAGTGGATTTCAAACTTTGATTAAATAATGTGTTTCCTTCTTCAAGTGCTATGGTAGACTGATGTGTAGAACCAGGCCCTTCTCTGGAGCATCATTATGGAGCTCTCCCACTTGATGTATCTTTGCAACTCCTCATAGTGGCTCCTAAGATATTTCTATCTCACAAGACTACAAAGAACACATAGCAGTCTCAACTAAATAATCAATAGGTCATAATCCAAGCTTTAACAACCAAAGATTCTATCCAAAAAGGATATATAGTAAGAAAAGTGAGTGGAAAAGAAACTATGATATTGTTGAGTGCCAAATTTGTTTTGTTGAAATATCCCATAAGTGACATATCATTCAATTCTCCCCAATAATATTACCATACTCATTTTTACCAATGAAAAGACTAAGACTCATAAAGTACAACTTGTTTAGGTTTACCTAAGAGTTACATTTGTAAGAGGCTGTAATGCCATTCAAACCTTTTCTTCCTTAATTGCTGCACATTATCTCTAAGCCAGATCATGTCTCCCTACCCTAGTTCTTATCTAGTCATTGTTGTTGCTGTTGTTAGGTACAATGGAGTCAGTATCCGACTCATAGCAACCCTATGTACAACACATGAAACACTATTGTCAGTACTTCTCTGTTATTCATAGGGTTTTCAATGGCAGATTGATTTTTGGGCGTGGGTTGCCATGTCCTTCTCCCAAGCTTACAGTATCTGGTGTTCCCAGGTGGTCTTCCACTCAAGTACTAACCAGGCCCAACCCTGTGTGGCTTCTGAGATCTGATGGGATCCAATGCCATAGTGCTACGACTGCAGGCTCATCTAGTCATTATTACTGGCAAGTTAGATTCTCTTACATATTTATGTACATAAGAGTGTTCAGTATATCTGACCCCAATGGATGTTTGTACTTACTTACCCTGTAGACACCTAGAATTAAAGAAAGAAGAAGGTTTTTATAGAGCACTAATAATGGTGTTTACTGAAAGAGAAAACCAGAGAATGGATTGATAAATTTATAAAGATAAATATTTTTATAAATATTTATAAATATATTTTATACATTTTGTATATAATATATTTTTATATATGTTATATAATATATATTATTTTATATAATATATATTATTTTATACATATAATACATAATATATAAATATAAATATTTTTATTTATATTTATATAAAAGTATTTTATATACTTTTAAATGTGCTAGAAAGATTATGATTACTCAAAAACATTATTTCAAAGAACATATTATTAACTCTTTTTATCCCATCAAGTCCATAGCATACATTATATTTATTATGCTTACAAAATCTTTCCAGTGGTGTGATGTGAAGTCAAGCAAATTTAATTTCTTCCTTTATAATCAGATGAATTCCATATCCTTAGATTACCTTTTATGCAAATCTAAATATTCTGGATAATTGCAGAAATAGTATTAGTTTTGGAAAATATACTAGGGATCTGAACTGAAAAACTTGTCATATACTGCATTATCATTCCCTGTTTATCAGCATATGTTTTTCTTCAGATTCTGTATTATCAGTGCTCTTTTTCCTCTGGCAGATGTTCAGGGGTGAATTATGCAATTAAGAATCCAAAATTCCACTTCATGCAGATGCCTAATTTGCTAACTATTCACTTGTCAAAAACATATGCTTACTATATATTACATAATGACTACAGCTTAGAACAGCTTCTGGTTTCCATTTCATCAATTGATGCTAAGAATCTGACAACTGTCCCGGAAGGCATTTTTCAGTGCCTATTCCCATGCAATTTTATTAAATTTCGTAAATTTAGCAACATCTGGAAGGGAGAGAAAAAAACTCTTCCAAAACGTTTTAGGTTCCCAAATCATTGTATAGTTTTCCTTTTAATACCCTTGGACAAATTTGTGAACTAATAACAACACTTAATTTAGCCTCTAAATTTTATTAAAACTTTAACTGATCTTATAATCATTCTACTTTATCCAGAACACACATACATATAAAAATATTTGCATGTCTTAGTAGTCATTGCTGAATTCTTAAAGAAAACTGCATTTACATTAGTATTTTCTGTCCCAATAGTTAAGAACACTTCTTATTATGTCATGGTTCCCATTATACTAGGGTCAAGGATGTCATGTTGATTGTAGAAGCCTGTTTTTCATAACTATGACCAAAATATCTGACAGACATATTTAAGGAAAGAAAATTTTATTTCAGCTTTCAATATCAGAGGGATCGGTCCACTGTGGCATGGATAGTATGGCCAAGTAGCGCATTTCACAGCATGGTAGCCAGGAAGCTGAGGAAAGGGGATATAGGAAAGGTTCAGGGAAATCTATAGCCCCTGAGGACACATACCCAGTGAACCACTTCCTTCAACTAACCCCTTCCAACTATTTTCTACCACCTCCCAGTCATGCAATCATATTATGAATTCATCAAGGATTAGGTGAAGAGATGTGGTTCATTAATTAGGTCAGAGTTTCATTACCTAATTATCTCTGCAAATACCCCTAAAAACACCCCAGAAATTTGCTTTACTAATCTCATAGGTGTTTCTTAACCATATCAATTTGGCAATGAAGATTAACCATTGAAAGTCTACTACTTGTCAACTTGACACTCAAACACATTTCCTTGAACCATAACATTCCACCTCTGGTCACCCAAAAGCTTCCTGTCTATCTCATAATGCAAAATGCATTCAGCCCTTTTCCATGAGACCCAATAGTCTTAGCAGATCTAATATTGTTCACAAGTCAAAATTCAAAGTCTCCTCTGAAACTCAAGGCAAACTCTTACCTGTGAGCCCCTATAAATACAAAAACTAGTTACTTCCAACTAGTCCAAAACTAGACTTCCAATATAAAATGGCAAAAATATTCCCTTTCCAAAAGGGAGAAATAGGAAAATAACAAGGAAAGATCAGACCAAAGCAAGAACCAAACTCCCCTGGTTACACATTAAATCCTACAGATCATATCTAGGATCACATTTAAGTATAAATGATGTGATGTGAACTCCAATGAGGCTGGGCAGTCATACCACTATGGCTTTGCTATTTGCAGCCTATATGGCCTTTCTCTTGGGCTGGCTCCACTTACTGTTTGTAGCTTTCTTTGACAGACATTCCCCAGTCCTAGCATCTCCATTATCCTGGAGTCTTCATTGCAGCTTAGGTTTCACACTCATAACTTCATGCATCACACTCTCAGGAGGTCCTATAGGAACTCCAACCCTGCCACACATTGCCTGACCTCCTAGGCTCCCTTTCGAAATCTGAGTGGAAACCTTCATGACCCTGAAACCTTTATTTTGCACACTTGCAAAAACAGCATCACATGGATGATGCCAAGGTGTGCCACCAGATTGAGCAGAAGCTGAGCCACCTTGGACCATGGCTTCAGTGGCCTCTATACTTGGGCACCTGAACCCAGAAAAATACTTCTTTAGATGGCTTTGTGTGAGCAAAGTGCTGTAGTGGCTTTCTTCTCAAAGGAAAGAGATTCAAATGAGTTTACAGTTTTATACCTTGGAGCCTGCAATGAATAAGGTCTTCCCAATTTCTGAGATGCCCTCAAGGCATATTTTCTATTGTCCCAGTCCAAAATGCTTGTTTTTTTTTTGTTGTTGTTGTTGTTTTGTTTTGTTTTTTTATGTTTGTTTTTATGGTACTACCTCTAATGACCACACTATTTTTATGGCACTGTCTTTAAAAACCACACTTTCCTTATCCAAAACTTTAACTCACTCCTTTTATGGCCAAACTACATGTTTTCAAATCCTTTTGCTCTGTTTTTTCTCAGCCAGCAATAACCATGCCAAAGCCTGAATGCTATGCCATCTTGAAATTTCCTCTGCCCAAACTAGTTACTCCATCATCTTTGAACTCAGCCTCTCACAAAGTTTCAGGGCACAGATAAAATGTAGAAAAGTTATTTGCTAAAATGTAACACAAATAGTCTCTACTCTAAGTCCTCATTCTTATCTGAAACTTCATGAGAGCAGTCTTTATTGTCTTCATTTCTGTCAGCATTCTGATCTTCTAAGCCCCCACTAGAGTCGCCCATTAAGCTCTGCTTACAGCATTCTAGTACTTTTCTACTCTATCTCCAAACTCTTATAAATTCTTCCTATAAACTAGTTACAAAGGCTAAGAATCACACGATCAGGTTTAGTCATACCAAAGACCCCACTCCTGGTGACAAAGTATGTATTGGTCAGGATTCTTTAGAGGAATAGAATGGTATATATCCCTACCTGATGTCTCAGATACCATATGTGAAATGAAGGAGTGAGACTGGATGGCCTATAATTCTAGCATTAACATTCTATGAATTTTTTTACAGAGATGTATATATGGAGACTCTTGTTTTTTGTTTTGAAAATATGGTGCAATATATATAATTATTAAAGGGTATTTATTGGATTGGCTTTCAAAATTGGAGGCTGAGTAGTCCAACAATGGCCATCTGCATGCAGGAGTGTCAAAGCACAAGGTAGATATTCATTTTAAGAAGATGAAAGCATCATAACCAGGGGGATCAGTGATGCAGTCCTAGTCCAAGGTTGAAAGTCTGTAAAAACCCTAGTCCCTATTTTGAGTCCACATTGAAAGGCTGAAGAAGTTAGAGTACGATGCTCACAGGTGATGACAGCAATGATAGACATACTTGCTCAGGAAGAATGGACCTTGCATGACCTGGATGAATTTTTCTTTTGCTATCTTTATTCCACCTAGCCCCCTAGCTAATGGGATGGTGTTGCCAACATTCAGGATGTATCTTTCCTCCTCAGTTACTGTCCCACATTTCACTCCTATCTGGAAATCCCCCCACAGACACATCCAAAGGTTTACTTTACCAGTCCTAGGCATCTCTTAATTCAGTCAAGTTGACAATCAAGATTAACTTTTACAGTGATAGTGTACCTACTTCACTTACATGGAAAGTTTATAAATGGAAGCATGGGAATGATTACTGAATGCCAATAATTAATAATATGTTGTTTCAACCATAAATCAATCTCAACATATCCAAAAGATGTGGGAAGTATAAACTGAGATTAACTATGACATCTACATTCATTCCCTTGTTGGTTTTTACTTAACACTAATAAGTAGTAATAATGTGTGCTTTCTACCTACCCACCTCTTTATTTTCAGGAATTCCAGACATTTACAATAATGTTTGTCAGAGTAAGAAATACAAAAGAAATAGGAGAAAGAAAGAAGAAAGGAAAAGATGGAGGGAGGGAGATAGGAAGAAGAAATAAAAGAAAACTCAAAGGAAAAAGAGAAAAGAAAAGAGAAAAGGCAAGTCAGGGAAGAGAAAGGAAGGAAAGGAAAGGAAAAGAAAGGAAAGGAAAGGAAAGGAAAGGAAAGGAAAGGAAATCAACCCAGGTGTGGTGGCGCATGCCGTAATCCCAGCTACTTCGAAGGCTGGGGTAGGAGGATTGAGGACTGCATGGACTATATAGTGAGTACAAGCCAAGTCTGGGCAATTTAGGGAGACCCTGTCTCAAAATTAAAAAGGACTTGGGTATGGCTCAATAATTGAGCCCTTGCATAGCATGTGCATGTGAGAGGCCCTGGATTCAACCCTCAGTACTGAAAAGGAAGGAAGGAGGGAAGGAAGGAAGGAAGGAAGAAAGAAAGGAAGGAGGGGAAAAAAACAAGCTTAATTGTATCACCTTATGTTTCATTCCTACTAAATAAGGCACTCACTAAAAATTTGATGATTCTGTGGTAAAAGAATGGGAAAAAAAGTAATAGGAGCCCTACGTGGAAAAGAGGATGAATTCTAGTCCAAGCTTTTTTCCCTACATGGAATATCTATAAACCTGCCTGATGTCTCACAGTATCATATGTGAAATGAAGGAGTGGAATTGGATGGCCTGTAATTCTAGCATTAACATTCTATGAATTTTTTTTTTTTACAAAGAGACTTACATGTAGGTACTCATGTTTTTTGTTTTGAAAACATCATACAGTCAATGGGTGTATCAATTTAGAATCTTTGAGTGTATGCCTGTATCTTCTGTAAGTGGTTGGTAAAAGAGGTAGGTTTTTTTTTTTTTTTAAATCACCTATGCACATTAGGGGGCTGGTATTTAGTTTAGCTGTTAAAACATCACTCTATACCCTCTGAGGTCGCACGTTCAATGCCCAGCACTGCAAAAATGGGGAAAGGATATGGGAATCCACTCCCGAGGCAATTCTGAAACAATCAGTCATTGAAAACCCTATACAGGTTGCTGTGAGTAGGACAGGACTAAATAGCACCTAACAACAACAGCATGCACAGTAGGTATCTATTCAATAATGAGCTCCTTTTATTTTCTAAAGACTTACTTCCTATAGGGTTGACATTTTGCTGATAGGCTTTATGCATATGCACACCTACATGCAGAATTAAATGGGGCACTGAAACACCTCATTATAATTTGAATTCTTCCCTATATGTGAGATAAACATTTCTCCTAATTTATGTTTTCTAGCTAGAAGGTAAGATGCTCATATCTTAATACTGATGATTAAGTACTGACAATACACATTAATGCCTTGAAAAGTCTCAACTTTTTATCAGATGCCACTTTTTTAATGATTCTAATTGTGCAACTGTACCACTGTGGCATCCCTCAGATGTCAGAAGCTAAGCTAGGTCAGGCCTGATTACTACTTGGATGGGAGACAACCTTGGAACACCAGATACTGTAGGCTTGGGAGAAGGACCCAGGAACCCACTCTGAAAATCAAGCAACCATTGAAAACTCTATGAAAAGCAGAGAAGCACTGACAATAGTGTTTCACCTGTGGTATGTAGGGTTGCTATGAGTCGGACACTGACTCCACAGCACCTAACAACAATTTAATAACTAATCTAGGAAATGGTTAGGAAATCAAAAGAAATCCAAGACACATCTATAGTTAAGTAAAAGTTCTCTTCCAGGAAGTAAGTTGGAGTTATCACTTTTAGATAGAATACCAAGTTTATATTATAATTAACTGGATTTCAAGAAAGAAAAGGAAAAAGAAAACAAAGAAGGAAGAGAATGAGGGAGAAGGAAGGAGAAGCAGTGAGGGAGGGCAGAGGTGAAGGAAGAGCAAGAGAGATGGAGGGGATTAGTGGTGGAAAGAGAGAGAGAGAAGTGCAGTAAAAACAAGAGTTTCAAATCTGTTCTAGGAAACTGTTTTTGTGTCATTTGGATTGTGACCATATTAACATAAATTTGCAAGTAAGAACTCTATTAACAATATATTTATCCACTATGCTTAAAATTCCACTAGCACCTCTCCAAGAGAACATTAATTATAACAAGTATAACTGACATTATGGGATCTAAATTCAGAGAAATAAATTAAAATTTAACTTTTTTTCTACCATGCCTGAAAATTTGGTCCAAAAACTCAAGAAATGGGAATTTTGAACTCATTTTACCAAATTTTAAATGATTTGCATTCCTGTAGAGGTTTCAAGTAGTGGGGCATTTTCCTAGGCCTTATCACTTTTGAGTTTCACAATTAGCCTATGGAGCAACTTAGAATTGCTTGTCTCATTTTATAATTAATTATAGCTCTGAGTAAATGAATTAATTTAAATGAGTTGAAACAGAAAACAATTATAAAGCAATAAATGTAAGAAATTATGATAGGTTTCACGGAAGCTCCCTTTTGAATATATTCTGTAAATGATAATTTCTCATTCTTTCGAAGGATTCATTCACATTGGAAGACAAAATTAATTGTGTACTAATTTGATCTGTGGCTACTGTTGGTAAAAATGTTCATCTTTCTCTTCACTGAAGATAAACATGAATTCAAAATTTTGAGAAATGCTCTCCTCTTATTCCCTAAATATTGTAACTCCAATACCAAGATCACCCTCTTCCCCAAAAAAACTCTATTTTGACATTCATCAGTGCACATATACATTTGCCATAAAGTCTTGAATAGCATTACACTGAGAGATATATCAGATAGTAAAGGAAATGAGTGATGTGGCTTTCATCCTTTCTCCTGATTCTAATCTACTAAAACTTCCAAGCTACCAAAATATTCTAAGTCTGAACAAAAACAAAACTATGACGAAACCAAACACAGAAAAAGTACAATTACTACAAAATGAAGAAAATAGAAAGATATTTATTTATTTTTATTTATTTATTTATTTATTTATTTTTGCGGTACTGGGGGTTGAACCCAGGGCCTCACGCCTGCATGCTCTGCAAGTGCTGGACCACTGAGCTGCACTTCAGCCCATTTTTTTTTACTTTTTGAGACACGGTCTCGCTAAATTACGCAGACTGCCTCTGGTCTCGAACTTGCGATCCTCCTGCCTCCGCCTCCAGAGCCTCTGGGATTACAGGCGTGCGCCACCACGCCTGGCCAGAAAGATATTTATTCACAGCACCTTTCTGATGTTAACTGTCACTTCCTCTAAAGGTCTATCCAACTCCTCAGATGCAGGGCTGTTCCCTCCGATGGACTTTTTAAAGAGTTGTTTCATACCACCATACTCTTAGAATATTTCATGATAAATTTGCTTATGTTTCTCCTTTCCCCACCAAATTATGAAATATTTTAAAGTTAGAACTAAGTTTTGACCTCTGTACTCCTAAGGCTAGCATAAAGTCTAGTATGTAATATATACTAAGTTGGATCTATCTGTAAATAAATGAATGAATGATTTATGGTAAAGGCAATACAAATATATTCTCCAAGGAGTAGATTCTAACTAAGAACAGAAAAAGAACAAGGACATTAACCAAGGTCTGTTTACACAGTGTCTCATGTGTTTATGACTGATAATTTTGACTGCTCAGTTATTCCATATGAATTCTCTGTAAAGTTTTATCTGTTAGGAAGTACCATGGTAGTTATTTTTATTCTGTATAAATAAGTTAAATGGTATATATATATATATATATATATATATATATATATATATCACTTAAAATTGTGTGTAAAATAATCTTTTGCTTTTATTTTTCATGCACCCAAACAAGCATATTATCATATGCTTTTAAACCCATTTCATTTTAAATTTTTCAGAAAAATATTTCAAAACCTGCTCCTTTGGATCAAGACCAACTTCAGTAAACCATATTTAACTGAATGAACTTCAGTGTATATACCATTAACTTTGCTATATAGGAAAAAGCGTAGCATCTCCAGGGAGTCCACAAATATAGTTTTAATCCTGAGAAAACCACTCAATTACTGAGAGAGAAAAAAAATTTTTAATATAAATTCCACCATGGTTTCAAGTTTCTGTCCCTTACATGACCAGCAAATAAAGATAGTCTTTTCTCCTCCAAACCCACCAGGCCCTTCAATGTTTAAGTATCAATGGGAATTTAGGCATGAAATTTAGGGGAAAAAATGGAGGGGGATCAGAGACTAATAATTCCAGGAGAACCTGAAGTGGACTCACACTTGTACAAATAGGACCACATTCCAAAAGACATGTGAGTCCTTAGATTGCTCCCTATGAAACTCAGCCCCTGGTGTTCACAGCCCTGTGGAATCCCCACCTGCTGAGTGTGTGTGAGAGAGCTGTGATTTGCTTCTGAGGAGTGTAAGACAGCAAAAGTAATGAGATGTCACTTCATAAGTATGCTGTATTACAGTATATAAGACTGTTTTGCTAGCCAACTAGCCCTACAGTCTCTCTTCTGTGTCAGCTGTCAAGAAAGAAGCTCCCATGCAGTAAGTGGAAGCCAACATTATAGGGAACTACTAGTCCCCTCAAAGAGCAGTCTTCCCACTACAAGAAAATGAATTCTGCCAGGAACCTGAGTTTGAGCTAGAAGACAAATTCTTACCTACGTGAACATATGTTGAAACCAAGACCCAGCCAACACCTAGGTTACATTGAGATGAGATCCTGAAACATTAAATGCAGCTGTACCACACTTGGGCTCCTGACCCATAGAAACCATGAGATAATAAATGTGTGTTGTTTTCAAATGTTAAAACTAATTTGAGATACAATAAAATAAAACTAACAAAGCTGTGAAGATAATCTTAGTCTTGTCATGCCTACATTTTCTACATTTTGTGTAGGGTGTTCATTAGAGCATATACTTGAGTAGTAAAAAGAATATTGTCCCATTTTTATCAAAATACAAAAGACATAGCTATTTTATTTCCAAAAATAGCATAATATCTTATTCTCTCAGAAAATAAAATAAAGCATACCTTACTGAATGAAAAATTTATTCTCAGAGTAGCTCACTAGTTCTTTAGCCATCCCTTACATCTAGGGTCTATTAATACGGATAGTACTAAGTCTTCAATTCATTCATTCATCAAATTCATCATCAAATTCATTCATCAAATATTTAATGCACTTCTGTTTTGTGGAAACTGAAAATTGCTCTGAGGGATACACATACAAACAAGACATGGTTACTACCCTGAAAGAAATTACAACTTTGTTGCACTAAGTTTTGAGAATGTGTTGTTGATGGGGAAAAAAACCAGGTTTCAATTGTTTATTCTACTCTATGTCTTAAAAGGTCAGTTTCAGAACAGAGGGAAATAAATAAATGTATTATATCAAAGTAAAATTGCAGATAACAACCCACCTATAATATCTTTTAAAAAGCATTTCAGATAAAATACCATGGGAATAAATTTGAGTCTAATGGGTCACTAGTATTTCAATAATTTGATATATGGAAGAGTATAACCTACGGCAGAAAACAATGAATGAAGGCATTTGCAGGTAATAAGAGACATGTTCAAAGAAAGGTGATTTGGGGTTGAAAAGCATCACAGTTTACTGGGAAAAGCAAGATCATAGGACATTATATCCACTAAAAAATGATGAGTGCCTGAACCAGGCTGGAATGGAATGAGAGCTACAAATAGAAGAGACAATGAGGATGTGGACCCTAGAATGGGCAAGACAACTGGCTCTGTAAGACAGATAAGAAATAAAAGCTGAGATGACTCTCAAGTTTCACATTTGGATGAGAGGGAACAGAGCATAATTAGAACTAGGAGAGGTGAAAAGGAGTATTGGTCTGTAGAGAGGAAATATCTGAATCTGGTACATGTTGGACTTATAGGGCTAGTGAGATGGAAGATTTAAAGAGAAAAGTGAAGAAAATGAGATGAAAGAGATTTGACTGTAAAGAAGCATCTAATGCTGAGGTTTCAGACAAATGTAGTGTTTACAACAGGTAAAAGTTGGTAGGAAGAAAGCACAGATAGTGACTTCTGCAGTACTTTCTCAAAAAGGCAAAACAATGAGGATCTTAAATAACAACATGAGAAAAATTAGACAGAAATTGGTCTTTTGCTTTTCAGGAGTGGTATTTTCTTGCTGCAAGTCAAAAGGGGAGTTCTGGCCTGAGATTTTGCAAAATACTAAAAGAAGTGTTTTACTAAAGGACTCAAGAAAAGTACATAAAGCAAAAAATTTAGAAATTATTTTGTTATTTTTGGCGTATATGCCTTTTGGAACATAGCAACTTTTATTTTAGATGAAATGAATGGGGGGAAATATCTTCTATACCTATTTTGAATATAGTGTGAATCATTAGGTCTGTAAAAATGAAATATTTGCATAGCTGTGGTAAGTAGCAGAACTGATCTCTCCTTTAGCCAATTTTCTGAAATGCTTTCCATTTCTTAATACCACACCCTGAATTGAAGCTATAACAACTAGACAAAGGATTATAACACTTATGATTTCAGCTATGAAAAGCAAATTATTTCTTGAGGATAAGTGTTAGATCCTGACAAGCAGCTAACATTATGTCCACTAGTCCTATAATTTGCATTTTGTTTTAGAAATTTTTCTTGTTTCTATGCTTTCCATTTTTAGAATATATACACCACATAACCTGGAAATAACCAGGTACTAGCCTTTTTTTCATATCTTCCAAAGTATTTAACACAGTTCTATGCAGAGAAAGTTTATAACTTATTCATCAATAAATTTGATATATGGATATATTATTGGTATTGATCCATTTATAAATTTGTAAATTTGAAATCGTATGCTAAGTGAAAAAATGGATGTGAAATTGTTGGCAAAGTGATTGATAAATGTGTAAAAGAAACAAGTAATTGGAGAAATATAAAATGACAGAATATTTTGAAATAAAAGAAAACTGGGAAATAGTTTTAAAGTTCATAATTTGTTATGTAAAAATAATAAGATTTAATGTTTATGGATATTTGAGTTCCTGTGACTCAGGAAGCACATATTATTGTTTAATCCAGTACATATTAATTTCCCAATGACCAGAGCATTTCACCTTAAATGCAAATTGATACCCTCAGCTTAGACTCACAGCAAGATGTATTATATATGATCTAGCCTGTGTTGATCTCTTAATTTATTCATATCTCTCTGTTTCTCTTTCTCTGTGCATCTCTCTCTGCCTTCCCCTACGCCCAAGCTATTATTAACATTTTATATTTTCCTATATTTTTCTAGAGTCATATATATGTAAGGGAATGACAAAAGAACAGTAAAGAAATATGGTTTGAATTCTAGAGGCAATATTCTTTTACACTGACAACATGACCCATGAGCAAAGGCCACGGGTTGTTCTCCATCATCTAGGCTCTCCTTTTATAGAATTGGAGATTCTTAATATTTGTGTGAGCATATAATCACTCAGAAGAAACAAAGTCTAGTCCTTTTCAATTGCAGATAACTATGTGATTCAGTTTTAGTTAAACTGATTCCAATAGGAATGTTATGGTTTGGGTATGAATTGTCCCCCCCAAAAGGCTCATGTGTTGAGGGGTTGGTCCTCAATGCAACAGTATTCAGAAGTGGGGCTTTGGGGAAGTGATTGGATTGCGAGTGCTCTGACTTCACTTATGGACAATGACCTTGACAGATTCATAATCTGATGGCATTTGAGGGAGGTAGTAGAAAATAAAGAGAATAAAGGAGATAGGAAAAAAATATGTTCTCAAATTATGGTGCTGGAGATGAATTAAATATACCATGGACTGCCAAAAGAACCAAAAGATCCATCCTAGAAGAAGCACAACCAGAGTGCTCCTTGCAAGCAAGGATGGCTAGAGTATGTCTCAGGTATCTTGGACATTCTGTCAGAAGGGACCAATCTTGGGGAAGGACATCATGTTTGGGAGACTGTGGGTCAATGAAAAAAAGAAGACCCTCTACTAGATGTATTGACACAGTGGCTATAATAATAGGCTTAAGCATAAAATGATTGTGTGCATGGCACCATGTCAGGGAGTGTTTCATTCTGTTGTACATAGGGTCACTATGAGTCAGATCAAACTTGAGGGCACCTAACAACAACAAAGCGGAAAGTAAGAGGTGGAGCCAAGTTGGAGGAAGTAGGTGAGTGCAGGCATACATTGGAAAAGGTGTATCTTTCCGGTGGTCTCTTCTTTTCTCTGTTTTCTCTCTTCATTCTGGCTCTTTCTCTTTTTTTCTGCCGCCTTGAACCATCAAAATGAGGAGATGTCACTAGGAGACTTGAGCAAGGGAAAATTTTTTATACTTGATGAATTCTTGCAGTGGAGCTCCAATACCATTTCAAATTTTATGAGAGGAAAATAACTTTCTATCTTGTTTAAAGCTGTATTATTTTGGATCTTGTCATATTTCTGAACTTAAATCCTTATAACTGCAAAAGACTCATGTACATTACTGAGGAAACAGCAGGTTCCCTGTTATTATTTATTACTATACATCATGCTTGTTTTATCTTCTTTTCTAATTCAAAGTTCTGCTTTAAGAAAATGATTATATTCAAACAATCTCAGAGCTGAAAGAGGTTTTATGTAACATTCGGTTTGGTGTTCCCTGGTGTATACTTAATTGAATGGATAGCAGTCTTGCCAAATATGAATAAAATGCAACAAAGTTTAAAAAGTTTGGAAAACACCTAAAATTCATTCTTTTCATAAAGATTCACAAGGCATATTAGCATATCGAAAAAATAAATAGTCCTGAAACAAGGGGACATGTTTAACTTTTTATTTCCCTAGCAATACACCATAGGAATATTTTAAGCACAATATATAGTAAAATACTTTACAACTACTGTTGTGTGAAACATTCTTTGGAAAATACTAGATCACTAGAAAATGGATAAATTCTTGCAACCCTTTCAACAATTTGTTCTTTAATTCCTACTTGGGTATCTTCTGATAACAGAGAACTCACTACTTCAAAAGATGACCCATTTTACTCACTTTTCAACTTGAAAATAAAGATAATAATTAAGTAGATCCCCACATGCCTCTCAGTTTGCCTTACTGTGGGGGCTTGTGTGTTGCTATTATGCTGAAATTTGTTGTTGTTGTTAGGTGCCGTCAAGTTGTGTCCAACTCATGGTGACCCTCATAGGGTTTTCAATGGCAGATTGTTTTGGGATTGCCTTGGGAGTGGGTTGCCATGTCCTTCTCCCATTTTTGTGGTGCTGGGAATCGAACTTGGGACCTCAGGGACTGCAGAGCGGCACTCTACCAACTGAGCTAAATCCCAGCCCCATGCTGAAAGTTAGGCTACTAGTATTACAAATACAACAGTGTCACCTGTGGTGGACAGATTTCAGCTGAGCTTCCAGACTAAGACCAACTAGGAAGAAGGACCTGATAGCCCACTCCCACATGAAAAAAGAAGGTGTACTTGACTCATGCCATAGTATTTTCAATTAGCCATTGAAAATCCTATGAATAGCAGAGAAATACTATCAGATACAGTGCCAGAAAATGAGCTCCCCATGTTGGAAGGCACTCAAAAGATGACTGGGCAAGAGTTGCCTCCTCAAAGTCGAATTTCCTTTCACGGTGAGTATGGATTAAAGCCCCAAGAACCTCCATTTGCTGAAGTGGAATGACTCAAAATGAGGAGGAGTAACTGTAAACATTCATTAATAATTGGAACATGGAATGTATGTAGTATGAATCTAGGAAAATTAGAAATCAAAAAGGAAATGAAACACATAAACATCATCATCACTGAGCTAAAATGGCCTAGCATGGGCCACTTTGAATCAGATAATCATATGGTCTATTATGCTGGGAATGACAGATAAAGAGAAATGGGGTTGCATTCATCACCAAAAAATATCTCAAGATCTGTCCTGAAGTACAATGCTGTCAGTGATAGAAAAATATCCATATGCTTACAAGGAAGGCTAGTAAATAAGACTATTATTCAAATTTAGACATTGATCACTAAGGCTACATGTGAAGATAAGGAAGATTTTTACCAACTTCTACTATATGAAATAGATTGAACATGCAATCAGAATGTACTAATAATTACTGAGGACTGAAATGCAGAAGTTGGAAATAAAGAAGGCTCAGTAGTTGAAAAAGATGACATTGTCCAAGATTTTGCTTTACGTGGTTCTACAATCAATACCCATGGAAGCAGCAGTAAAGAAAGAAAAAGACGCATTGCATTGGAAAAAGCTTTTTCAAACAACCTCTTTAAAGTGTTGAAAAGTAAATATGTCACATTGAAGAAAGTGTGCTGGACTCATGCCATGGTATTTTCTGTCACCTCATATGGATGTGAACACTAGATATTGAATAAGGGAGATAGGAAAACAATTGATGCTTTTGAATTATGGTGCTGGATACAAATAGTGAATATACCATGGACTTCCAAAAGAACTAACAGATCTGTCCTAGAAGAAGTGCAACCAGAGTGCTCCCTGGAACCAAGGATGCCTAGACTGCATCTTACATATTGTGAACATATTGTCAGGAGAGACCAATTCCTGGAAAAGGACTTCATGTTTGTGAGAGTAGCAGGTCAATGAAAAAAAGGAAGATCCTCAATTAGGTAGACTGACACAGTGTCTGCAACAATGGGCTTAAATATAAGAAAGATTGTTTGCCTGGAACAGAATTGGGGATTGTTTCATTCTGTTGTACATAGGGTCATTATGAGATAGCACCTAACAACCATTAAGATGAATATTAAGGAATTCTATCAAATGTGATCATTTCATTCTTTTTTATCTAAGCCTCATTTGTTCAATGTATTAAAGTTTATTTATCAGTTAAATGATAATATCTGAACGTTCAATGAACTAATTTGACACAATATTGCTCATTCTACCTAGTATTTTGGTTCTCCTTCATCCCTGTTTAATTCCTTCCAGTATGTTATGGATTCTACATGTCAGAAATAAATTGAGTAAAGTTCATTTTTACTCAATAATCTGATAACACATCAAATGCCACTGAAATAAATTCAATTATTTTTTGATGACAATAATGATGAGTTTCATCACTTGCTAGTTGCTTGACAAAGGGGCTAAGAATGCAAATTGGAGAAAACATAGCCTCTTCAACAAATGGTGCTGAGAAACTTGGATTTTCATCTGTAGAAAAATGAAAAGAGACCCATACCTCTCAATTTTCATGACAGTCAACTCAAAATGGATAAAAGACTTCAACATAGAACCAGAAACTTTAAAACTATTAGAAGAAAAGACAGGATACATGCTCCAACACATAAGCACAGGAAAGTACTTTCTTAGTAAGACTCCAATTGCTCAGGAAATCACACCAATAATTGACAAATGGGATTACATGAAAAGAAAGCTTCTGCAGAGCAAAGGAAACAATCAACAGAGTTAAGGAAGACCCTACTGAATGGGAGAAAATCTTCACATCCTACACATCTGACAGAGAACTAATTTCTAGAATTGATGAAGAACCCAAGAAAGAAAATCCAAAGAAAACAAATAATCCAATACACAAGTGCACAAAGGAATTGAACAAACAGTTCTCAAGTGAAGTTCATAAAGCTATGAAACACAACAAAAAATATTCAATATTCCTAGCCATTTGTTGTTATTGTTGTTAGGTGCCATCCAGTTGGTGTCCAACTCATAGCAACCCTTCACACAACAGGCAAAACACTATTGTCAGTACTTCTCTGATATTTCATAGGATTTTCAATGGCTGATTGATTTTGGGGAATGAGTTGCTGGGTCCTTCTCCCAAGCCTACAGTATCTGGTGTTCCCAGGTGGTCTCCCATCTAAGTACTAAACAGGCTTGGCCCTGCTTAGCCTCCTTGATCTGATAGGATTGGATGCCACAGTGCCACAGCTGAAGACCCCTAGCCATTAGGGAAATGCAAATCAAAACAACTCTGAGATTCACTCCAGCGAACAACTCAGAGATTTGCTCTGAGATTCAACCCCAGCAACAATGGCCAAGGTCAATAAAACAAATAATAGCAAATGCTGATAAGGTTGTGGAGAAAAAGGTACCCTCTTACACTGTTGGTGGGACTTTAAATTGGCTCAGCCACCTCAGAAATCAATATGGAGATACCTCACAAAACTAAAAATAGAACTGCCATATGACCCAATCATACCACTACTGGGAATATACACAAAGGGAGATGAGTTATCATACCACAGAGACACCTGCATCTCTATATTCAATGCAGCACTCTTCACAATAGCAAGGATATGGAACCAACCAAGGTGCCCATCAACAGAAGAATGGACTAAAATTTTGTGATGCATATATACAAAGGAATACTACTCAGTAATAAAAAATGAAATAATGTCATTTGCAGCAAAATGGATGGAACTTGAGAATATCATCTTAAACAAATGAACACAATCTCAAAAAGAGAAATACCATATGATGTCACTCACATGTAGGAGCTGAAACTCAAAGGAAGAAAAAAAATCCTATACATAAGTTGGTATAAAATTGCACAATTAAACTTAGCAAAGAAGGGACAACATAAAGAGCAGAAAGAAGGAGGGAGGGAACTAGCAGAGGGAAGTGAAGATTACGAAAGGTGGGGTGGGGAAGAGAATCAATATAGAGGCATAAAGGGGAGAGGATAATCTCAATGTAAACAATGCAACTTCATAAGCACATTGGAAAAATAAGTGACTATGCCCAAATATGCACTTGAGTTTTACCACGTATTAGTCAAAGTCTTGGATTTAACTCAGTTGGTAGAGCGCTGCTCTGCAGTCTTTGAGGTCCTGGGTTCAATTCCTAGCACTGCAAAAATGGGAGAAGGAAATGGCAATCCACTCCCAAGGCAATCCCAAAACAATCAGCCATTGAAAATCCTATCAGGGTTGCTATGAGTTGGACAGGACTAGATGGCACTTACCAACAACAACATATTAGTCAAAAGGTTCCATAAACCTTGTAAGTTGATAACAGCATAACCAAAAGTGATGTAATAGTTGCATAATAGAAAAAGCCAATGCTGTATTACCTTGTATCCCACCAACACTTACCAATAAATGGAGAAAAAAATGACCAGTTTCATCATTTACTATTTGCTCAGAAACTTAATAACTACAAAATGAAAGAATAATACAACTAAATTGCATACTTAGTTCTTCTCCAGATTTTAATCTCCTAATCAAGTAATTGTTACATTAGTATATGGTAGTAAATTCATATAATTTTATATAATTTTCATATAAGGTCACATTAATTTTTCATTAGTCATTGTAATATAGTATAATTTTTGAAATATGAATATACCAAAATGGTAGAATTTATAGTAGAAACAACTTTATTATAAGTATACACAGTAATTTTCTTGGCAACAGTAACTATAATAGACAATAAAATGAAAATTATTTTACCAAAATTACCAAAATTGGAAAAAAGTACTCAAATTATTTTCTTAACCATTTTTAAATCAAATTGTTCTCTTGACCAATTTGTGACCAAGATTCTTTCAATCAGATCATTTTTTGTCCTTTCATGAGTTGATGAAATATGTTTCAAGAGTTTTTGAAAACTGCATTCAATAAATTTAACTAATAAAATTTATTTCAGGCAAATCTCTTAGACCTAATGGTAGTACTCAGCATTAAGTTTCAGAAGTTTAATTAAAGAGAATTAGCAATGATTCCACTGGGGTCTGAGTAATACATAAACTTTTAAATAGCCATCTTATGAGTCCACATGGGCAGTTTGAGTCTGAATTCCAATATATGGTTGAATAAATTAATAATGTTCCTGTTTCTTTTCCCAATTATAATTTCAAATTAAGTTTACTTAAATTTCTTGTCACATTGGTAAGATATTTGTGGTAGCAAATAATTCTATTTAAAACTGAAAATTTCTCAAGACAAGTCTGGTTTCTGAGTTGTCTATTGGACACTTATATTCTTATAAGGAAATGGGAATTTAATAGGGTGAACCAAAATTTGGCTTCTACCTTGTTATGAAGATCAGACTTGCTATTTGTTTTAAGTTTCAGATGTGACCTTGAGAAAGTCAAATGGTTAAATGTCTATTTCAATGCCATGTATGGCATCAATCATCCTATAATATATATACTACTATCATTTCAAATTCCAATACGAACACAGACAAAAGATAGTAAGCCATTTTGACTCATTGTTAATTCATGAATATCTAACTTGGAGAAAACTTCCTTATATGTTTCATACATTGAGCAATTATTTCAGTCACTAATGTCAATTGGCCTGCAGCCGTAGCCCTGTGGCATCCGATCCCGTCAGATCTCGGAAGCTAAGCAGGGTCGGGCCTGGTTAGTACCTGGATGGGAGACCGCCTGGGACCACCAGAAGCTGTAGGCTTGGGAGAAGGACCCAGCAAACCCCTCCCAAAAATCAATCTGCCATTGAAAACCCTACTAACAGCAGAGAAGCACTGACAATAGTGTTTCCCCTGTTGTACAGAGGGTCGCTATGAGTCGGATACCAACTCGATGGCACCTAACAACAACAACAAAAGTAGAATCCCATAATAATTTTTATCTAATAATTAAGGCCATTAATTTTATGTCAAAATGATTTAAAACATCTGGAAAGTTAAATAAATGGGGAAATTCATGTATTTAATAAATGTTAGGAAAAAATATACCAGTTAGATAATTTTAGGAAGAGCTTACACAGTTGTCCTCCCTTTCCAAGACCTTCACTTTCCAAGACTTTCAGAGGATGCAATATTACTGAATCTCTACTAAATGAAACCCAGCTGTAGCTCTGGGAACAAAGAAAAGGGACAAGCCTAATGGCCATCATTTGTCTGTGGTAGCATCTTCTTCTGTAGCCATACCACTGTGGTGTCAGATCCTGTCAGATTTCGGAAGCTAAGCAGGGTTGGGCCTGTTTAGTACTTGAATGAGAGATCGCCTGGGAACATCAGGTGCTGTGGGCTTGGGAGAAGGAGCTGGCAATTCACTCCCAAAAAACAATCAGCCGTTGAAAATCCTATGAATAGCTGAGAAGCACTGATGACAGTGTTTCATCTGTTGTACATAGGATCATTATGAGTTAGACACCAATTTGACGGCACCTAACAACAATAACAAGCATCTTCTTCATTGGCAGACATAGCCTCTCCAGTAATTTTTACAGCTTTCAGTCTAAACCTATTCCTGAATCTGTGTAACTATTCAGTACTTGCAGTAAATGGCTTCATGTCACTCCTTTAAGCATATCCCATACTAAATCTTCACACAGGCTCAACATTTTCTGACATATCAAGCTACTATCAATGAGAACATTTTAATAGGCCAAATATGTACTTAGTGCACTTCTATCAAACATGCAAAAAAAATTTATGTATAAACAAGAATTCTATTCATAACAATGAACTCCAGTAAATACGTAGTCTAATTTTTGCCTTTAAAAGTTTTCAGACTTCCTTTTGTTAGAACTTTGCTTTTGAATCTCTGGGTAACCTAGATAAGTGATTCAAGTTATTTGAGCCTTGGTTTCCTGTACGTCATGGATAGTAATAATAACACCTACTTTGCAGTGGTATAAAGACTTAATGGGATCACATATAGAAGAACCTCAGTTCTCTGTTTGGTATGTAAAAATGTTCACTTTTTTCTTTCCTGTGCTTATGTCTTTAATCTTTGACATTGTTGTTATTGTTAGTTTATGGGCCATAAAAGGAATGAGAATAAGAGAAAGGCAGAAAGCTAAAAATGGAGAGGAACTTTGAAAACATCTATTGTTTTCAATTTTCTTAGCAATAAAATTCTTTTACAAAATGAAAAAAAATTTATATGCACCATCAATAAATACAACTGATAAATTAGAATCAAGTCTTCTTCTATTGAAGCAGAAACAAAGGGCCCCAAATCCACCCATTCCCATCCTCCTTCCCCTGAACATAATCAACTCTGAATTACTCCACCTATGGGATTCCAGGATAACTGCAGATTTGGGAAAACAGAAAGCATCAGTATTTATGAGTACTATTTTCTAGAAGACTGGCTTTGCCAAGATTGTGTGCCCTTGGGCAGGTCACTTAACCTTTCTGGTTAACTACTTCAGCTTTTTTATTTGAAAATGAAGAGTTTTTGAAATACTCTTTTAAAAATCTAATCTGGTCCATCATTTTTCTTTCTTTTATTACCACACTTCCTGAAGAAAAAATCTCTATATATAAATAATTTTATCACATGTTCCTAATCATAGTGAATTTTATTTTCAACATTGGCAATACTGAACTCTCCTTTTCCAGTCACTTTTCTACACTGTGATCTTGCCATTCACTAAGCAGGAGAGTGAGTCTAATTTCCCGTTCTTTGAGTCTAATTAACTTCCTTTTAATCAGCACCTGCCTTAGTAATTCACTTTCACCCAAAACCATGAAGCCTCAGAATGGCACTGTAGGAGTTCCTAGAATAAATCAGAGAAAGGTAAAAATGAATGCTTATTAACAGCCATGATCTAGAACTTCTCTGTGAAAATCAAGTAGAAGGCCCATAGGTAGAGAAAAGCCAAGCATATATTGTGAAGGTATCAACAGGACTTGTTTTACAATGAAAATAAAGAAGGCTGAGAAAAAGAGTAGATTTGGGTGAGGAGTTAGGGAGTCAGAATACAATATTTGAAAAGTTAAGTTTGATTTCATGTTAGAATCACCAGTGGAAATTGCATTTAATAGTAGGCTATATGAAACTGTAAGTAAGGGGAAAAGTTGGAGCTGGAGGTTTAAAGATACATTTAAAAATCATGAGTGTACAAATAGTATTTAATATCATAAGCTGTTTGACCATACCATGGAACTTTAGAGAGAACATAGAATATGTTCAAGGACTAAGTCAGAAGGATATGGAGAGTAAGGAAGAGTAGTCCATGAAGATGGACAAAAATCAAGAAAGAGACAATCTCTAAGAAAAATAAGAAAATATTTTAATAGAGAGAAATTATTCTCTGTGTGATTTGAAGTAAGATGAGGGGTGAGAGTTCACTACTGGTTTGGAAACATGAAGATTGTTTGTGATCTTACAAGAGCAGTTTCAGATGACTGACGGGAACGAAAGCCAGATTGAGGTTTCTAAGGAGATCTAAAGATAAAAATGGGAAACAGCAGAGTTAGATAACTTCTTCAAGTAATTTTGCTCCAAATGGAGCAAATAGATGAACTGAGGGGTCAGGAGAAATTTGTAAACAGGTTTTTATGTTAACATGAATGACTCAATAGAGAAGAAATAATTGATACAACAAAGACCAAAAAGGATCAGATAAAGAATTGAAATCCTTGAGTTGGTGACAGAAGTTGTTATCTAATGTATATAAAAAGGGTTTGCCTTGAATGTGGGCATAGCCAGTTCACCTGCTCAAACAGAAGAGAAAGTAGAATATGGAGGGAAGATTTGGGCAGATAGGTTTGGGTTGACATTCTCTTCTGCTAACTTTTATTTTACAAAATGATGAAAACAAAATCAACCACTCAAAGTTATGAAATAAGATGACTCAGAAGGAAAGAGATATTATGAAATGATTTTCCCAGTATACCAGTGAATTGACTAAGGCAGAGGTTCTTAATGCTGGTCATATGTTGGAATCACCTAGGAAATCTTTACTTTCTATGGATGACCACATGCTGCTCTAAAACAAATCATACCTTCTGGAACAGGAACCAGGGCATAGTAACTGCTTAAAAGCTACTCATTAAATTTTTAATTGTAAATATGTGTAATATGAGATAAATCACCATGGTTCTTCTATTCTCTTCTGAAGTCTTTCAAAAGTGCTCAAATTTATATTCCCAATTTTCAGTACTATAAACACATCACTCTTAGTCCCTCCTCATTCTTCTCATAAAGTTGAATATCTCTGGCATAGCACCCAAGATTCTTTATATAACAGCCTCAAATTACCTTTTGAAATGTATCTCCATGCATAGCATTGTAGAACTCTCTTGCCCAGATAAACTGAGGTGATTCACTACTGTAAACATGCTACAAACCTCTATGTCATTATATTACATTCCACATAAAGCACACAATTTCAATGCATTCAAACATGAATGTACATTGGAATAATTTGGGGAGGTTAAAATGTACCCCAATAAGCCTGACCCCAAGATCTAGAATAGAGTCCTAGGACTCTCTATAATTAATAAATTTCTCACATGATTCTTATACAACCAAAGTCACATCTTAAATCAAGGATGGAAACTACTGCCCCATTGATCCCACCAACATTCTGCTCATCTTTCAAGGTCCAGAAATTATCTTTTTCACATTATCCTTTCTCACTACAACTCATTACTTCTGTTTCCTCATGACAAATAATAATAGTGCCAGGCAATGATCTAAATGCTTTTATAAACATTAGGTCACTTAATCCTCACAAGCACTATGAATCAATGCTTAAATAAGACTTCTTCCTTAACCTTTAATACTTTGCTCCTGGGCCCAGCTGTGGAGACGTGTCCAGCTTATGGTGATCTTTTGTTTCTTCCCACTCATCAGACATGAGGATCTAGCAGTATGAGCAGGAAATCAAAAGATCAATAGCATCAGGTTGTCTGGTTTTGCAGTTTGCTGCTGGATTCCTTACCTTCACACCAGCTCTTATTTCTGCTATGAATAACTCTACTGATTCATAATATTGACCTTAGTCTAACCCAGGGACTTTGGCTTTTGCAGAGGGTAATATGGCACACTGACTGTGAATTCAGGCCAGCCTAAAGCTCCATTTCCAACAAAGCACAGCTGCAGGTTCCAATTCTCCCTACAGTTGTGTATCAACCTTGTGTATGGAGCTCTGCACAGTGCTTTGCTAAGAGGTCAGTACATGTTTTTCCCAAATCCCATCTTGTAGATGTCAACTCATGGGGCTCTGCCCTAATTAGATAACTTCAAACAGTGAACAAATCCTATAGATAAAAATGAGCAAAACTGCATGAAATATCAGCTTTGAAATCCCATCAATTATTGATTTTCTCACTTGATTATTTGGTTGGATTCTTATTATTTCTGGTTCAACACCATTTTTCTTTTTTGTCATTTTCTATTAGATAAAATTGATGTCACGGCAATTATTCTTTACATAAGTCATGTAATTTAATTATTTCATTGTTCTAGTCACATCAAACTTAGTTCTTGGAACATGACCTTTTCTCTGTCATTTTCTTAATTTTTCTTCCTCTGTGATTGTGATCCTCTGTAATTGATTTGTTGTCTCAGCTGAGTCTTGACTGCTTTCTGCTCTTCTAACTATATGCTAATCCATTTTCTCTCATTGCCTAAGGAAAGCACCAGTTCAACCTTAAACTTTCCTTTTTCCGACTATAAAAGAATACATAAAACCTATAGATCAGAAAATAAAAATTACATAAAACTGAGTATTATTGCTATCAATATTGTGATTTCTTTCTGGGTTTGAAATATATAGATATAAATAAGTTTACTTATTTGAAATTCGTGATCATGCTGCATACAGTTTTTACTATAATTTAAATTTTTAATATCAAATTTTGAGGTCTATCCATGTTCTTTGAAAAAGGAGATTTTTTAACTCGTGGGAAAAACAAACATTTTTACTGAATGTGTACTATTTTAAGAGACACTACCATGATTAATTTAGTTATTTTCATACCATTGAATGGCTTCAATAAACAATATAGCTATGTTTAAACTTTCATAAAGAATGAGCATCCTTAAACAAAAATCTTTATCTAGTCATCTGTTGATAGTCACAAAGATTGATTTCATATCTTAGCTATTGTGAATGTTGCTGCAAAAACATGAGAGTGCAGCTATCTCTTTGGCATGTTCATTTCATTTCCATTGAGTTTATAGCCAGAAGTAAAATAGCTGAATCATATGGTAGATTTAGCTTTTTGTTTTTTTGCGGAATCTCCATATTGTTCTCTGAAAAAAAAAAAGAGTTGATCTGAATGTAGAATAGTGACTACTACAGGCTGGAAGGGGTGGGCATGAGGGAAGTGGTAAGAGAAGATTGGATAATGGGTACCAAAATGTAGTTACATAGAAGGAATAAGTTCTGTTGTTCTGTAGCACAATGATGTGGCTATAGTTCACAATAACCTACTTTATATTGTAGGAAGATGCAAAAGAGAGGAGTGTGAAGGCTCAGAATATCAAGAAGTAATGAAGAGAGGGAAATGCTAACTATCCTGGTTTGATCAGTACATGCTACATATGTGGTGTATTGAAATGTCACACTGTACCCCATCCAAGTATACAATTAGTATATGTTAAAAGTAAAATAAAAAACACATCTATGACACAGGTCTGAATTTTTCCTAATAGAGGTTACTAGAAGTAAAATATTACTAAATGAGATAGCACAAACAATTTTTTCCTTCTTCATTCAATAAATATTTGTTTAACACCTATTTTGTGCCAGATCCAATTATAAGCCTTTGAAATATAATCATGAACAAGATAGAGCACCCACCCCTAGGAAACTTCAATTCATCAGAAGATGCAGTAATTGTACAATTGCACTTACCTTAGGTATTAAAATAATGGTAAACATAGTTGAAATTCTCTTAACTAACTTCTACCTAGATAACTGTGGATTATGTGATACCCTCCATTCTTCACCTCAGATTAATGGTTAGTTGGCTAACTGGTTACTTGCTCCTACTGGTTGAATTGTGGACCCACCAAGAAATCTGCCCTCTGTGTCCCCAAACATACTCATATCAGTTGTATATGTTACTGTCATTAGATTATTGACTATTACAAAAACTGATGCTATTTGAATAAAAAATGCTTGAGTGAGATTCACCAAAGACAAATAACAGAAAATGCATTTCTGAGGAGTTAGGTATGAGTGAAAAACATATAAAAGATTAGGGAAAATGGTACCCAGAAAGATTCTGTCCTCAATTTATTCTGCAAGTATTTTAGACTCTTCCAAATCTGAAGATTTATCTGACACATTATGACTGTTAATGCAGGAAAGATGAAATAAAATCCTATTGAGAGGCCTCATCTCAAAGAAAAGTTCTTCCATAAAAATTGAAGGAATTAATATGAATTTTGGAAAACTTTAAAATTCACAATTTCCTCCTTAAGCCATCTGTTACACTAATCAATATTGGCCCCAATGACATTAAATGAACTATTCCTTAACAAAATCAAAGGTCTTATGAGATAGTGCCAAAATGCATCTTTGTAAGTTGGTACCAATTATATTCCTCAAGAATACCATACAATGCCTTTTAACCATAAATTAGCCAGCACTTAGTATTAATATATATACATATATATATACATATATATACATATATACATATACCTGCAGCCGTAGCCCTGTGGTATCTGATCCCGTCAGATCTCGGAAGCTAAGCAGGGTCGGGCCTGGTTAGTACTTGGATGGGAGACCGCCTGGGAACACCAGGTGCTATAGGCCTGGGAGAAGGACCCAGCAACCCACTTCCAAAAATCAATCCACCATTGTAAATCCTATGAATAGCAGAAAAGCATTGACAATAGTGTTTCGCCTGTTGTATGTAGGGACACTATGATTTGGACACTGACTCCATGGCACCTAACAACAACATACTTTTAGCAAATAGTGAAATCCAACTCATTTTATATATCTATATGCTTATCAATAATTTGTATTACTTGCTTTATGAATTACCTGCTAACCTATAAAAGTATTTGTGGGTTTTCTTTCCTTTTGATTTGTAAAAGATCTTTAATATCTTTAGATTATTACCCGATTATCTGTTATAACTATTTTTTGAAGCCTGTTCCTTTATTCTATGATTTTTGAAAGACTAAAGATTGTAATTTTTATGATCAAATGCATCTTTTATCTCTAAACTTACCTATGTTTTATGACTGATACATTGACCAACAAATTTGACAGGAATTACAATCAATTCATTGACATAGAACCTATTAATACTGTCTCAGTGCCATTGAAATTTGTTTTTCTTTCTTCTTCTTATTGCCATTTTTGTGTGTTTGTAAAAATAAAAAATTACATGGCATATATTTTTGGTGAAAATCACTATTTCTACATGTAGTTTCTTTTCAATTCTTCAATAGTTTTCCTTACAAAGGACAAAAATAAATGTTGGGTTTTTTTCACATAACTCTTGCATATGGATTGTTGTTGTTGTTAGAGACCATCAAGTTAGATCTGACTCATAGCAACCCTCATAGGGTTTTCAATGGCTGACATTTTTGGAATTGCTTTGGGAGTGGATTGCCACATCCTTCTCCTATTTTGCGGTGCTGGGGATCCAACCCAGGTCCTCAGAGAGTACGGAACAGTGCTCTACCCACTGAGCTAAACTCCAGCCCTTAACTATGGATACTACACTACATCTAAATAAATTACAAAGCAATTCTGATATATAACTTTATAAGGAGTATTATTTAAATATGAGAGATATACCGTTGGTGTAGATAAGTATGTATTATATATGAAATCCACTAATGTTCCTTTAAATGAAACTAATTAGATTTTTTTTAATTCCTCTCAATATATTGCTTATACATCTGAAATACTATGTGTGAAATTTTATAACTGAGTCCAGGAATCCATGCCTACTTCAATAATTACTAATCAGATAACTATGTTTAGTAAGATTTGGTACTAATTGCTGAAAACAACAGAGAACAAGACAGACACAATTACTGAATTCTTGAAACTCACATTCTTGTGAGGGAGAAAAACAGCAAACAAATATACCAATAAAAAGGTAATTATAATTTTAATAAGTATTATGAACAAGTGCAAAGCACTACAAGAGCTCATAATTAGGGTTCTTTGGGGAAATTATTTTAGAGATGAGCACTGAAAGATAGGAAATAATTATCCAGTAGAATAGATACATAAGCTTCCTGGGTGGCTCACAGAACTGAGAGAAGCCTATATGTGCTGCCACATCTGCTTATGTGGGCTTAGCACTAGCCAGAGCTGATTCATGTGGGCATGGGCATTTGACCCAAGGTGAGTCATTTCAGGGAGCTAAGCCTAAGGGAAAAGAATCAATACTCTCTGTTGATAGAACAGACACTATAAGAAGGAGGCTCAGCCCATTCCTGTGGTTCTGCTCTCTGTGCATGAAAGTTGGAAACTACAAGAGAAAGGGAAGTTTATATCAAAGAGGTATGAAGGTGTGAAGCAGAGACAGAAGAGAAACCAAGCAGCTGCTAAGTTCTTGTTCTAGTTGTTTCTAAGGCCTAGATCACTCCTATTCTTAATTCAGCTATGTGAAATACTGTAATATACTTCCAATTAATCACCCTTTTCCAAAGTTTGTTATATATGAGTTGCTACAACTTTCAGCCCAAAGTAAGCTAATGAACATAAATAGGTAAAAGGAAGAATCATATTCCAGATAGAGAGGATATGCTATATTAAGGGCTAAAGCAGACCAAAAAACACAGACAGAATGCTTGAAGATGTGCAGAAAAATGCCCTGAAATGAGACCACTCAGGCTGGGAGCACTAGGATCATATGGGTCTGGAGGGGCCTGTACAGGATTTGGGATTTAGCCTAACAGAAAATTTCACACTGATTATGCTGAAGCAGAAAGAAAAGCAGGGAAACAAAATGGCAATTTAATAATTAATAACTGTGCTCTTCCCAGGCATTTGTTAATACTTTTAGCAAACATGTTTGAGCACCTATTGTATGCCAAGTGCTGCAGACATGTATCTAGGCCTGGAGCTGCAGGGGAAAGGACAAGCATTTGTTTTTCAAGAAAATATCACTTAAAAGACATATTTTCAATAATTTTGAAATATCATTCATAAAGATTATAACGATACTGGGTGCTGTGGTGGACACTTCCAATCCCAGTGACTTGGGAGGCAGAAGCAGGAGGATTGCAAGTTCAAGGCCAGAGGCAGCCTGCATAACTAGTAAGACCCTGTCTCAAAATAAAAAAATAATAACTGGGTTGGAAGTATAGTCCAATGGTAGAGAACTTGCAAAGTACATGTGAGGCCCTTGGTTCAACCCCCAAGAACTGCAAAAAATAAAATAAAATAAAATAATAAAAATAAAGATTTGAATGAAAAAAATTTAGAACAGTGATGCTTATCTGGGAAAACTTTGACTCTCACTCCCTCAGGGAAATTTTGCAATGTCTAAATACAACTTTGGTTATCACAACTATGATGAGGGGCAACTGGCATCTAATGAGTTAAGATCAGGAATGCTACTAAAACTCTGCAATGCACAGAATGGAGCCCCACAATAAAGAAGTACCTGACCCCAAACATCCCTAGGGTCAAGGCTTAGCAATGTTACTTTAGAGGACACAATGTGATATCAAGACCACTAGACAAGAGTAGAAGAAAGTTGTCAGAGGGAAGAGGCTTTCCTCAGGCCTGCTCCCCCAGATGTTAAAACTCTCTGTGCCCCTGGGACAATGTAGCAAGGAACTACTTTTCTCTCCAGAAATTTCAGGCTAATAAGAGAGACAGGCAAGAAAGATTTCAACAGAGCAACTCTGCCAATGTTGAAATGGATGATCATGTCTTCTTGTTAAAGAACACAGAAGGGATACACAGTTCAGTCCAGTGGGAAGGTGCCACCTCTTTCTCCACTTTCCAGGAGAGATTTCTTAGTTGCTAATAAGAAAATGTAAGAGAAGAATTAGAATCAGTATCAGAAGAATGAGAGAGTTACACAAAGATGGTGTAGATTTCAGGCAGCAGGGGCCTAATACTCAAAGGTCTGGAGCTGTAAGAGGGTATGGAATGCCCCAGGGGTCAGTCTCCCAGGATGCCCAAGGCAGAGCGCCTAGGCAGGAAAGACAGCATCAGAGCAGGAAGTCCTGGGCCAGAGACAGCACTGGAGCAGGCGGTCCTCAGAGGGACAGCAGTGCCAACCTTAATCCAGTCCTGCAACAGTAAAGTTAAGAGAACACTGAATTGTGACTTGATATATTATGGGTTGGGAAGCAGTGGCATTTTTAGGTTAATTCTGACTTAATATGCTTCAAGTCTATTTTTACATACATGCCTGTATTGCCTCAGTTCTGTATTTCACTGTGCCTGGATATTTATATGAAGAGTGTGATATATCAGTGATAATGTTATATGGCATGTTTCACAACCAGTCAGTTTGACTGACAGAAGAAACCAACCTAGCATATTTTAAAACTTCTTAAACTTACTTTCATTATAAGGCTGCTTATGTATTACACATCTGCCTCCATTGTTCCTTAATAAAGCTTCCTTTAATTTCATGTACATGTTAATTTTCAATGGTGCACTGTTCCAATAGAGTTGTTGTTGCTTTTGTTGTTGTTGTTGTTGTTGTTGTTAGGTGCCATTGATTTGGTGTCTGAGACTCATAGTGACCCTACATACAACAGACAAAACACTATTGTCTGTGCTTCTTTGCTATCCATAGGGTTTTCAATAGCTGATTGTTTTTTGGGAGTGGGTTGCTGGGTCCTTCTGCTAAGCCTACAGCTCCTGGTGTTCCCAGGCAGTCTCCCATCCAAGTACTAACCAGGCCAAAGTTGTTTAGCTGCCAAAATCTGATGTGATCAGACACCACAGTGGTACAGCTGCAGGCTCAGCCAGAGAGCAAACAATAAACTGCATGGATGCTGATGTAAACCTCATCTAGGGGACTGGTTGAGAGAAGACAGAACAAATAAGCCAGGCTTAAAATCTCAGGGATAGCACAGGACAATTTGATACCAGTTGCCAGGGAATTGTCTATGTTTCTAGGTTAACTCCCAACACAGCTTGTTGTTTTCAGTATCTAGTATACCTTGGGGGGCTGGGATTGAGCTCAGTGGGTAGAGCGCTGCGCTGCAGTCTCTGAGGTCCAGAGTTCAATTCTCAGCACCGCAAAAATGGGAGAAGGACCTGGCAATCCATTCCCAAGGCAATCCCGAAACAGCCAGCCATTGAAAACCCTATGAGGGTTGCTATGAGTCGGATACCGACTCAAAAGCACCTAACAACAACAACAAGTATACCTTGGAGAATGTTCAGGTTTTTTTTCTTTTCTTGAAGTTCTTTCACTCTTTTATAATGAATATTTATCTCCAGATAAATCAGAGTTTATAATTATCATGACCAGCCTTCTAGTAAAGGAGTGAAGGAAAATGATATTTCTTTTCTAGAGGGTTTTAATTCAGTTTCTCTTCTGAAAGTGTCATACTAAGAAGGAAAATGAGGATGGTAGTAGACAGTTGGACTCTAGGAGAAAAGTAACAAGGTCAGAGGGAAAATTAAGTACAGTCAAGCCAACAGTCAAAAGCCAAGATTTATACAGGTACCTAAAATTAAGATGAAGCAAGATCAATCATCAGCATAAAAGAGTCAAACCCCAGTTATAAAAGAGACTTTACACTGGCACAGAACCTCTTCAAATTAATTCAACTAAGAGCTCTGTGGAGTCCCTACTTCCCACAGGGCACTAAGCTTATCCATGTTTCCTGCTGGAGCAAAAGACAATACTAGTGAGAGGACAGGCAACTGTCTGCTTATACCTATAGGTAAATCCCAGTGTAAAGGTGATTCATGAGCTCTGTATCTGCTGTGGACAGTATGCAACCACTGGAAGGGCAGACTCTGACAAGATAGCTCTACTATATTATGTCAAGATCTTTTCCCTTTATTAAAACCTTGAATATCAGTCAAAATTGGGCTTCTTTTCCTGAAGGAAAGGCACTGGAGAAAGAACCCATCTCAAACCAGTACAAAGGTTTTTGTTTTCTTTTTCTCTTTTTTTAATTTAGTTTGTTTTGTTTTGGCTGTACTGGGATGTTGTCCCCAGGTCATTGTGCAAACTAGAAAAATGTTCCATCACTGAGCTGCAACTTAAGCCTCCTTTTAATTTTTATTTTGAGACAGGGTCTTGCTAAATTGTGCAGGCTGCCTCTGGTATCCTACCTCAGCAACCTGAGTTGCTAGGATTCCAGATGTGCATCCTGGATTCTCAGCTCATATAAAAGTGAAAAGTCCAAATCTCATTTGTAGAGTGTCCATATTGGCCAAGAAAGAAGACAGAGGTGGAAGGCCAAATAAAAAAACAAACCAAGTCAGGATTTGGCTTCCTTACCTCTCAACTTAAAGATTGGTCAGTGCCAGATAAACCTCATATGGTAAGAAATGAACCAGGGGACTTTAATGGCACTGTCTTCATAGGAAAGCATTCTGTCTTGGTTTGGGGTTTTCAAGTTTCTTTGTCTGTTTGTTTCCTCATGATTCTAAGGTGTGTATAGAAAATAGATACCCTTAACACTAGAATCTTCTTAGCCACCTACATAGGTTTGCTATGCATATAAGGACAAAAGACAGAAGGGGAAAGAAGAAAAAAAATGGCTTATTTTGCTTAATCAAGGAGCTTCTTCCACTTGGATGAACATGTTCTTTATTTTAGGGAGGCCAATGGCCTGTATTAAATGCAGGTAAGTATCTTCATCCTAAATGCAGATATAAGTGCAGAGCAGCATGTTCTGGATTTCTTTTTCTTTTCTGTTTTTTTTTTTTTTTCCTTTTTTTTTAAAGTTAAACTCTGGTGTTTTTGAAAATGTCAGGTACAAATTCTCTGAAATGTCTGACATTTTAAATTTCTAAACAATGTGTTACATAAATCTGTATGAGAAATAAGAGACCAAATTAAAAAACAGTTTATTCAGGTTGTGAGATTTTTATAATGAGCTCATTTTTAAAAACCTCTCATCTTAAGGTCCCTTGGACTCCATGAAATACTTCCTAGAAATCAAACTAAAACAAAACTTCTAGGTCAGGAAAATTGAAATAATACGCAATCTTTTAAAATTTTCAAAGACATGTTGTTGTTAGGTGCTAACAAGTTGGGTTTGGCTCATAGTGACCCCATGTACAATAGACAAAATACTACCAGACACTGTGCCATGCCCAACACTATATCAGTGTGTCTCTGCTATTCAGATGGTTTTTGATAGTTGATTGTTTTGGGAGTGGGCCACCAGGTCCTTCTTTGGAATGCTAATAATTTGCTGACATTTTAATTTAATCACAAATGAGAAACACAGAGCCAAACATAGTGGTGCACACCCTTAATCTCAGTGACTTGGGAGGCAGAGTCAAGAGGATTATAAACTCAAGGACAGAGGAAGCCTGCATAATTTAGCAAGATCCTTTCTCAAAATACAAAGTGAAAAATGGGCTGGGGGTCTGGGTTAGTGGTGGAACACTTGCAAAAAGCATGCATAAAGCCCCAAGTTCAACTCCCCAGTACTGCAAAAAAAGGGGGAGGGGAGGTAGGGAGGGAAGGAGGAAGGGAGGAAGAAACAGAAAGAAAGAAAGAAAAGTTAAAAGAAAAATACAAGGCAGGCCAGGTAGTCCATGTCTGTAATCCCAGCAACTTGGGAGGCAGAGGTAGAAGGATCATGAGTTCAAGGCCAGAGGTAGCCTGCACAATTTAGCAAGACCCTGATATAAAAGAAAAAAATGGTCAGGGGGTGCAGCCCACTGGTGGAGCATGTGTGAGCCCCTGGGTTCAACTCCTAGGTATAGGTAAGATAGACAGAGAGAGAGAGAGAGAGAGAGAGGAAGGAAGGAGAGGAAGGAGAGGAAGAAAGAAAAAGAAGGAATGAAGGAGGCAAAAACAAAGAAAGAAAGAAAGAAAGAAAGAAAGAAAGAAAGAAAGAAAGAAAGAAAGAAAAAAAGAAAGAAAGAAAGAGAAAGGAAGGAAGGAAGGAAGGAAGGAAGGAAAACAAAACAGTACCCACAGACTAGTACACAAGGGTAAAACTAAGGAACTATTCAACATTGGAGTAGATATTCTTTCTCTTTGAGAATCTTTACACAAGTCATAGTTAAGCCACAGTTACCTAGTAGGGCAATCAAAACCTCTCTCTGAGGAATCTTCATGTAATACCAAAATATATGAGTCTCAGATTTAGTGAGTGGCTTTAAAAGATACAGTATAAACTGAAGAGGAGATGAGTAGCTGTATTCATAGAGAAACAAAGGTAGTGCTAGGAGGAAAGAAGGAAGCAGCCATGCTGAGGAACACTGAAAAGAATCAGTGTGTGGAGAGGGAGACTAAGGGAACAGCTGCTTGGTTCTCAGAATGTGTTTCGTAGGCCTCTAGTCAGGGGAACTGAGATGAACTTTAGAACAAATTCACCTCCTTAATAGCACCTGGGGAAAAAGAGAGCAAACATGGAAGGTTATTTCCGATAGTTCTTTCTGTCTATAACTGGAGATCTGAGACCTCAGAGTCAGATAAAGAAATTATTTCCGTGTTTGCTGAATGACTCTGCTGTATTCTTTCGAAAACAAAGTTGGCACACTGCCTGGGAAGCAGTGGGACTCTAGATATTGGAAAAATTATATTTAAGAGAAAGCAGAAAAATGAGGTTGACCAAACAATTGTAGAAAAAAAGCAGCAGAAAAATTTCAGGACACCATATTCACCTTTCAATACTGCTTTGGATAGTTCATACTTACAGTAAGCTATAATATATAGAGGTAAATCTTCAAGGGATGATAAAGAGAAAAGTTGATTTTCATGATTAATTGAAAGAGTTATAGATGTTAAGTATAAAGAAAAGAGGTTTATCAGAAGAGAAGTCTAGTGTCTGCAAAAATTTAAAGGTTCATTACATTGAAGCAATAGTTATGTGATGCTTTGCTATCTATTTTCCATAGCAAAATGTTTCAAGTTATATACCAGATGTTATTACTTCTAAGTTTGGAAGAAGACACATTTATGTTGTTGTTGTCACGTAAATATGTAAACACACTTATAAACTATGTGCCACCAAATCTTCAAACAAATTCAAACAATTTGATCTTTAAAAAATATGGTGGGTGAACTTGTGAAGTAGCAAGACACAGTAACATTAAGCTGAAGACTGGTCAGTAGTGTTGTAGATAGGGGTTATCCATTGATTAAGGGTTAGAATATATGAACTCTGAGTGTTTTTCAGTACTGAAACTCTAGGTCAATAAGGTTACTTGGGAAGGGAAAATGTTCAGTGTTATGACAATAATAAACACCTGGCTTATAAGAAGTAGTTCTAAAAATGTTTAATAATTTATTCAAAAATGTAGATTATTGAGGCAGGTGGTATTTTAAAGGATGACAGATTCATATAAACTTACTCTATATTTTGTCATTATTCATTTAATAATTTCTTCCCTAAAATAGCCAAATGAGACCCTATGAGGACTCCACTTTAAATAGTTTCTACATGTTAACCAATAAAGAAATTCTTCAACCTTAATATTAGGACTTTAACACTGAGCAGCAAACATCTGCACTTTGAAAAAGATACATATCTTTCTAAGTTGCTTTCTGAAATCTGTTTTCAAGAACTTTCACAAGACTGAAATCTGATCAAGTATAATTTCAATATTTTAGTATTCTGAACTGAATCATACATGTAGTCATTTGTCAAAATAAAATAAAAACTTCATTTTATTATTGTTATAATGGTACACATGAAAGCCACTTTTCTGTGTGGTTTTTTATTTGTTTTCTTGTTTTGTTTATTTTGTTCTGTGGTACTAGATTTCTAAACCCAGGGTCTTGAGTATACTTTGCAAGCACTCTGCCACTGAGCTGCACCCCAGCCCTTTTATTATTTTTTAAATTGAGACAGAGTCTTCCTAAATTATATAGGCTCCATCTGGCCTCAAACCTCCAATCCTCTTGCCTCTGCCTCCTGAGTCACTAAGATTACAGGTATGCACCACTGTACCCAGTTTTCTAAGTATTTTCAAATGGCTACTTTTTTCTTCTTTGAGGTATACAAAGTTATATTACCATGATTAAGGCCTTCATTATTTAGGTTAAAATGGATCATTTTTATAGGAACTAGGTTTTAAAGCTCATTACACTCAAAGATTTCCATTATGATCTAATTTGAAATGAAAGTAAACAGAAATATTTTTGTTCTGCTGAAATAGAATGTTGCCATGCTTCAGTAAAATATTACAGCACAGTTATCCAAGAGGCAACACATTAGCTAAGAAGCACAACTCCTGAACAATTAACAACCATGAGAATTCATTATTAGTTTATAGAAAATCAGTTTTGTTTGGGCTGATTGTTCGTCCTTAATTTGTATATTACTGCCTGCTTTGAAAACACTCCACAAAGCAATTGCATCTGGCAGTATCACAAAATTTAAACATAAATGTACATTGTATATTTATGCATTAATATAATACATAGACTATCTAAAATTCAAAGAATATACCATCATGTTGAATACAGGACCACCCTCAGAATAATATTTAAGTCACAAAGAACTAAGCATGATGAAATGATCTGTTTGACATGGTAGCTGTGCATTCCTGGGGACCAAAGTAGCAGAAAATGAACAAAGATAATTCATAAAGAGAGGGAAGTCATAAACTCTTATACATTTCCAAAACAATTAGCTGAGTTGGTGCTTTAAATCTCTGGTACTTGTTGTTAGGTGCAGTAGAGTTGGGTCCAACTTATAGCTACTTTATGTACAACAGACAAAACATTATCCAACACCGTAGGATGCTCAACACCATGTCAGTGCTTCTCTGCCATTCATATGGTTTTCGATGGCTGATTGCTTTTTTGGAGTGGGTTGCCAGGTCTTTCTCCCAAGCCTGCAGCACCTGGTGTTCTCAGGTGGTCTCCAATCCAAGCATTAGCCAGGCCCAACCCTGCTTAGTTTCTGAGATCTGACTGGATCAGATCTGAGGGTGGTATGGTTACAGGCTAGCAGTTGTAGTATAAGAATGTCATCATTGTGACATAGAACATCCAGTGAGACTATTTAAATTTAATATTCTTTAATTTCTCCAATCAGACACATTATCTCTAGGGAAAAAAGCAAAAGCAGATGGAGATTCTAAATATCTCCAAGGTCTTGGTGACCCCCAGATTCTGGCTTCCTATATCCCAAGTCCAAGGCTTCCCTCTTCCTATATAGCCAGGACAAAAGGCATAGAGACATTGAAACATTGCGTCAAGGAACAGTCTTGATTACTGTGCATCCACGATCAAACTCTGATTTATTAACAAGAACAGGATCTTTAGCATGGAAACGTTCCCTATAAGGAACTGATATTTACTTTTTAAGAGAATTTCAAATGTGAGACATTTTTAATTCCCTCAAGTGTATGATAAGTTGATATTCTTCCATTTTCTAAAGAATATTGCAGTATTTGGCTTTACAACTACATAGATGAAACTTCCCCAGTGTGTCCAAAAGCATAAAACAATCCTTTGATGACCTTAAGGAAAGTCTAAAGTAACTTGTCAGGAGAACTCATATAAATGATCCATAAGATAAGATTCTAAAAGAATATAAAAGGTTCTGCATACCACGTAGTAAAAGTCCAGTATGTTTCTATTGATAATACATAAATGCTTGCTTAATCCTGTTTTACAAAATCACATTTCTCCAACACAATAAGGGAATGGTTGTGTGTAGACAGGATTCATCATATAAAATAATCTTTTGCTCTGCTTTGCATGACAGTATTCAAAGTCCTATTTGTATTTGCTTTGAAATAAAAATCCTATACCAAATCTCAGATACAGATTTATTCCTATATCTACATGCCATTTTTTAAGTATGAAACTTTAGCTAATGAGCAATGAAGTCAATGAGGATTGATCAATAGTAATATTCTAGATCATCTTCACAGGTGCTATCCCTAGATGTCCGCTATACCAGATGGATAGGTATTTTTCTATAGCAATGCATTAGAACTATTATTGCTTTAACTTGACAACCAATATTCCTCAGCATTCCTCTTTCACATTGTGAAGATGTTGGGCTCAATTTTTCTTTTGAGTAAACAAATACAATCATCCTTTGGTATCCGTTAAGCATTGGTTCCAAGATCCATAGGTTCTCAAGACACTTTGTAGAATTGTGCAGTATTTGTATACAACATATATACATATGTATATATGTATGTATGTATGTATATATCCTCTTCCTATATGCTTGTCAGTTTTAAAAATATTTTGATCTGTAGTTACTTGAATCCACAAATGACGAATCTGTAGGCTCACTTACATACATCTCCAATTCCAACAGCATTCTCTAAATGATAAGGTCCATGCTTAAAATTATAAAAGATAAGTGGTAATTATTCTAGTATTTCTACCAATACAACACGTTTGCTAATGAGTCAAGTTTTTAAAAATTTACAACCTTTCAAGGGAACTTGCACTCAGGTAAAATGAGACCATAATCTTAAAACAGATTTAAGTAAGCAAACCCCAAAGAAAACTGTTTAAATGCTTCTACAATACAAGAGTTATCTTGATTAGAGCTATTGTCTTGGTTTATATAACTTAGACATTATTTCAGGTACAATGAAAACTTGATTTGTAGTTAAATAAGAACCATAATTGCAACCTAAAACAACTGTCTGCCCAAAGATGGCTCTGAAAGTGATAGTCACATTTTGGTAGAAGTATTTAATTTCCTCCACAGAAATACAAAGAGATTTCAACAACTGTGAAGTTACTGTGGTAAAAGCTCTGCAATTTGGAAATCCAAGCTGTTACTCCAGCAAAAGTGAAGACTCAAGTTTATCTCCCAGGGGTATTACCTCAAACAAGTTATTTTGTGATCATAGCTTGCAGCCATTTTTTTCTTCCTTACTTCCCACACAGATTTCTCATTCTTCTCGCAGCTGTCTTTCAACCACCTACACTTTCCTCCCACACAAGTCCTTTACTCATCCATTACACACAAGCCGTCTCTTACTTTCACTGACCTGCTCAAGCTGATACATATTAATGTACTTTCTAGTAATTTTACTTTTATTCAACATATATTTACCAGTTCTTCTGTTATTACCCACACATACACTTTGTCCCTGTTTTTCTGCGAATAGGTAAGAGTTTATTAAGCACTCATTGTGTTCATACTTTGACTACACAAATGTGTTTTTCTTTGGTTGATCAGTTCCTTGACAGCAAAATAGTCTATTCATTCTTGATGTTAAGTGCTATCTGCCTCTATTTATTGGATGAATGAATGATAATAAGTTACTGAGAAAAATGTTTAGAAGAAAAGAAACCAGTGAGACTTTGATATTACTTCTAAACATTAATTTTCTTCAATATTTGATGTGTATAAATTAGTCTGAGAAATCCACTATATGTGAAATATATAAAACAGACATGTTAGGACATAATTGTTTACATGTCAACATGATTGACCTACAAAAGTGAATTCTGTTCCATTAAAATGAATTCTCTTACAAAAATTAACCTAACAGATTTTAGAAACATACATTTTTAAAAAATGCTTCGCAACCTGGGAGCCATGGTGCACACCTATAATCCCAGCAGCTTGGGAGGCGGAGACATGAGGATCCCAAGTTCAAGACCAGAGGCAGTCTGCATAATTTAGGGAGACCCTGTCTCAAAAAGTAAAAAAAGAAAAAAAAAGGGCTGGGGTGCAGCTCACTGGTGCAGCACTTGCAAAGCATGCTGGTACAAGGTCCTGGGTTCAACCCCCAGTAGTGCAAAAAAAAAAAAAATTGCTTCACTTATCTTTGTCCTAAAAGTCTGTGGGACATAAGCATTTTGGAGAAGTATTTCCCACAGTGCTTTATAACAGAGTTGAAATGACATATATTTGTTAGAAAACAAGAACAGTAAGGGTGATTTTACTTTAGCAACATCTGTTTTGAGATATTTGCCAAGTTAGAAAATAACACAGGTTATAACTATTGAACAAATAACACAACATCTTAATAAAATGGCCTCTGAATATGTTTTCTCACTAAATCCTTTATTAATGGCATAATCATTTTTATCTATAGTTGATTTTTATTTCTTTATAACTCCAATGCAGTTAGTTCCCAATCAGGAAATTTTTTTAATTGATTGACTTCTTAACATTTAACTGAGCTAGTTAGAGCTTGAAAACACTTTATAATACCACTTGATTTTTACCTAGCTACAGGTCACAATTGTTGTTAGGTGCCATCGAGTCAGGTTGGACTCATAACTACCCTCATAGGGTTTTCAATGGCTGATTGTTTGGGGATTTCTTGGGGAGCAGATTACCACATCCTTCTCCCTTACAGATCATGCTTAGTTTCCTAAAAATACTGCCACAAGTACATATTTACAAAAGGAAATAAATTTCATGTATGGGCAAAGAATTAAGGAGGTGATTATTATATGTATTGTAACATTTCAAGAGAGCAAGATAATGTTCCCAATATGATACTTTTTAATTTCATTTCCTAAGAGATGCCTTTCAAATTGACAATATTTATAAAAATAATATCAGTAAAATGTAAAATTTGCATGTAGCATAAACAATGATGTTGTTCTTGCCATTAGGTGCCATTGAGTCAGGTCCAACTCAAAGCAATCCTATGGAAAATAGAACAAAATACACCCCACCTATGTGCCATGTATATGATCTTTTCTATGTTTAAGCCCATTGTTGCAGTCACTGTGGTAATCTATATAGTTGAGGGTCTTCCTTTTCGTCATTGAGTCATCATTCTCCCAAATATGATGTCCTTCCCCAGAGAGTGGTCCTTCCTGACAACATGTCCAAAATATATAACATGGAGTCTAGACATTCTTACATCCAAGTAGCACTCTGGCTGCACTTCTTCAAGGGTGGATCTGTTGGTTCTTTTGGCAATCATTGGTAAATTCAATATTCATCTCCAGCATCAATTCTTCTTCTGTCTCCCTTATTCAACAGCCAGCTTTCACAGCATATGATGCAACCCAAAATACCAACGTATGAGTCAGGTGTACCTTTATTTTCAATGTGACATCCTTACTTTCCAACACTTTAAAGAAGTCCTTTCCAACAGCTTTTCCAATGCAAGGTGTCTTTTGAATTTTTTGACTGCTGTTTCTGCCAGTGTTGATTATAGAAGTAAGTAAAGCAAAATCTTGGACAACCTCAGTCTTTTCTCCATTTATCCCAGTTGTAAGGGGTTTTTTTGTTGGTGTTGAGTATCAATCCATACTGAAGACTCTCTTCTTTGATCTTCATCAGTAAATGTATCAAATATTCTTTACTTTCAGCAAGTAGAATTGTATCATCTGCATAACACAGTTTGTTAATGAGTCTTCTTCCTATCCTGATGCCATATTCTTCTTTGTATAGTCCAGCTTCTTGGATTATTTGCTCAGCATAGGGATTGAAGAGATACACTGAAAGGATACAGCCTTGATGTATACCTTTCTTGACCAGGAAGTGTTTCCTTGTTCTGTTCAAATGACTGCCTCCTAGTCCATGTACAGATTTTTCATGAGTACGATTAAGTACTCTGGTATTCCCATTCTTCACAGTATTATCCATAATTTGTTGTAATCCACACAAATGCCTTTGTGTAGTCAATAAAACAGGTAGACATCTTTCTAGTATCTTCTGCTTTCAGCCAATATCCATCTGACATCAGCAATGATGTCCCCAGTTCCACACTCTCTTCTCAATACAGCTTAATTTTCTGGCAGTTCTCTGCTAATATACTGCCCTAGTGTATTTGAATGATCTTCAGCAAAATTTTACTTACATGAGATATTAATGATATCATTCAATAATATCTACATTTGGTTGGATACTATTTCTTGGGCATAGGCACAAATATGGATCTCTTCCAATCAGGTGGCCAAGTAGCTGTTTTCTAGATCTCTTGGCATAAACAAATGAATACCTCCAGTGCTGCTCCTGGACTTGTTCTGAATTTTGATACTGAAGTTTTACATTGTCCCTATACTATACATAAACTGATATATAAAAATGCACAATTAAACTTAGCAAAAAAGGGACAATATAAAGAGTAGAAAGAAGGAGGGATAGAACAAGCAGAGGGAAGCAAATATTGTAGATGGTAGAATGGGTAGGAGAGTCAATGTAGAGGGATAAGGAGGGAGAGGATAATTTCCACGTAACAATGCAACTTCTTGAGTACATTGGGAAAATAGGGGAAAATAGCCCAAATATGCATTTGAGTTTTACTACATATTAGCCATAAGGCTCCATAAACCTTGTGGGTTGATGAAAGTGTTGCCAGAAGTGACATAATGGATGCATATTGGAAAAAAACAATGCTGTATTACTCTGTACCTCATCAACATTTATTAATAAATAGAGATAAATATTTAAAAAGTGTAGTCAATTTATTTCCTTATGTTCCATCTGAATTCCATCTGCATAATCACTGTGTATGTTGGTGAAAATGTATTTGCAATGAAAAGGTCATTGGTCTGACAAAATTCTATTATGTGATCTCCAGCATTGTTTCTGTCACCAAGACAATATTTTCCAGCTAATGAGACTTCTTCATTTCCAACTTTTGCATTCTAGTCACCAGTAATTATCAGTGCATTCTAACTGTATGTTCAATAGATTTCAGACTGTATAAACTGACAAAAATTCTTCCCTTGTCTTCATTTGTGGCCATAGTGGTGGGTGAGTAAATTTGAATAACAGTCATATTAACTAGCCTTCCTTGTAGGTATATGGATATTATTCTGTCTCTGACAGCATTGTACGTCAGGACAGATCCTGAGATCTCTTTCTTGATCACGAATGTAATCCCATTTCTGTTTAATCTGTCATTCTCAGCATAGTAGACCATATAATTATTCGATACAAAATGACCAATACCAGTCCATTTTAGCTCACTGATTTCTAGAATGTCAATATTTATGCACTCCATTTCCCATTTGATGATTTCTAATTTTCCTAGATTCATACCACATATAGTCCACATTCCAACTATTAATGGATGTTTACAGTTGTTCCTTCTCATTTTGAGTCATCAGGAAATAGATGCTTATAGTTGTTCCTTCTCATTTTGAGTCATCAGGAAATGGAAGTTCCTGGTGTTTTATTCCATTCCTGTCATGAAGGTTGAGTCTACTTTGAGGAGGCAACTCTTCCCCAGTCATCTTTTGAGTGTCTTCTAACCTGGGGGCTCATTTTCTGGCACTATATCTGACATATATTCATAGGGTTTTCAATGGCTAATTGTTTTGGAAGTGAACTACAAGGTCCTTCTCCTTAGTCTGTCTTAGTCTGGAAGCTCAGCTAAAACCTATCCACCATGGGTGACCCTGCTGGTATCTTATACTGGTGGTATAGCTTTCATTATCACAGTAGCATGCAAGCCCCCACACTATGGCAAACTGACAGACAAGTGATGGAGAAACAACATCTTACTTTTTATTGTACTTTCAATTTTTTTCATATATAATAATTTTTATCTCTATGTCTACAATGTATAACAAAATGAGCAGCTATTATTTTCTTTTGCTGATGTACGTAAAGAAAAATGAAATATTCAGAGATAGTATGTTTCAACCAAGGGCCATCAGACCAAACCCTAAATCCTCCTGACTCCAACATTTTTTCTCTCTTTAGCACTCCAATAAGTATCTTAAGTATTATTTCAAATTAATGTTTAAATCTGATTATCCTAGAAATGCAGTCTTCGACATTCATTGTAAACTTATAAACAATTTATTTAGGGCAATAGACATGTTCGTCATGAGTAATCAGATAAACAGTCATTTTGTTTGATAATTTATTATCCAGCCTTGTGCCCTCCTTATTCATTTTAATAATATCCAAATATCATGAGAAATCTTTCACTACTAAGTAGATGACTTCCTATTACACAGATACTCAATATATTTGTGCTATAGAAAATGACATCAACATGAAAAGTAGAAACCATAGAACAGATTAAAAGTATTTTCCAGAGGTTTGACAACTTAGGATATTACAAAAACTTTGGAGCAGTATGGCTTATTGACTTGATAAGAAAGGCATTCACAGGATCATGGCTAGAAGTCTGTGTGACTAAATAAACATTTAACATTTAAGTACTTTACCAGGCCATTTTTTATGCAACACCTGTGAAAAAATAACGGATAAAAGAAATTATAAGACACATGAAAAAATGAACTTTTTTCTTAAAATCCTCTGCTTATGAACTCCTTAAAATGAAGACTGTTGATGTAATCAGGTATTCTAGCTCCTCCAAGTCCTTTGTTGTTTTTAGGTGCTGTCAAGTCAGGTCTCACTCATAGCAACCATATGTATAATGGAAAGAAACACTCTTTGACAGTGTGCTATGCCTGGCACGATGTCAGTGCTTCTCTGTGATTCATAAAGTTTTCAATGACCAATTGTTTTGAAAGTGGGATGTTAGGTCCTTCTCCCATTTTTGAGATGCTGGAGATTAAACTCAGGGCCTCAGAGCAGCACTCCACCAACTGAGCTAAACCACAACACCTCCAAGTCCTTAAGGTGTATTATATTCATATACCATTAGGATTTTTATAAATGATGCTTAATGACAGGAAAAGAATCACATTATATGATGATGCAAGTATCATAGTAATCAGAACTAATTCCAGATCATTAATTTTTGACAGGGGGCATACCATCCCCAAAACGGTGAAGACTGGATTATAATGACCAGGGAAATGAAAAATCTTTTCTCTTTCTCTATAAATCACATGTAGCTAGGTGTGATCAAGTTGGATCAGACTCATAATGACCCTAGGTACAGTAGAATGAAGCACTACCCAGCAGCACTGTGCTATGCACACAATCTTTTACGGTTGAGTTCAATGTTGCAGTGACTTTATTTCTTCTCATTTTGAATTTTGCCACATCAGCAAAAGGAGGGGATTTACTCCATTCCTGTCATTAAGATTGACTCTACTTTGATGAGGCAACTCTTCTCCAATCATTTATTGCGTGTCTTCCAGCCATGGGAGGCTCATTTTCCAGTACTATATTTTTCAGTGCTTTTCTGCTATTCACAGAGTTTTCAATAGCTAATTGTTTTGGGAGTGGGCTTCCAGGTCCTTCTCCCTAATCTGTCTTGGTCTAGAAGCTCAGCTGAGACCTGTCCATCATGGATGGCCCTGCTGGTATCTGAAATACTGGTGGCATAGCTTTCAGCATCCCAGCAACACTCAAGCCCCCATAGCATGATAAACTGGCAGACATGAGGGGGCTATATCACATATACAAACACATACACAAACTGACATTATATCTGTGGTATTAAATTTTCATGGAAAGGAAGGATCAATTAGGGGGAAAATGTCTTTAAAAATCTCCTTAGGGAATAGGACAAGAAAAGGTGAAAGGGTGTGCATTTTTGGTATCTATAAAAATGTCATAATCATACTCATTATTTTGTACAAATAATATGTAGTGATTTTTTTAAATCCTTGGAGGAGAAAAATGAAAAAAAGTCAAGAAATACTGCTTTAAGTAAGTACTAACAAATTCATCTCTAAGTTTAATAACCGAAGATCTCTGACTGTATCCAAATCTTGCTAAGTGATAAAAACCAGTCACAGTAATACATAAATTATTTAAAATAAGTTATGGAATACTCATTGTCAACTTTATAATGCTCATTATATACCAATAAACAAATAAAAGAGGTGCAGGCCTCACACTGAAAACAAAGAAACCAAATAAATGACAGAAAGAATGTGAAATACTTTTCCTCCAATCTCAGCTGCTTTTGCCTCTCAGATCTTTGATCTTCTAGGCCAAGAAGTAATGGATTCTTATGTAATGAACCTGCTCAGCCCAAAAAGGAAACTCTGAACATACTAACATTGCTGATTATCCAATGCAAGCCTTTCCACATCATTCAACATTGAATCTCAAATTTTACAAGCCCCATTGACATGCTCAAAAGCAGTTAGCATGAGATTATCAGTCATCTGAGGAAAGCTTATAACATGAAAGATAAAAACCCAAATAACAAAGGAAAGACAAAATCTTGGAAGAAGAAATACTGTCCAAGAAAAAATACCTAAAAATGTGGACAGAAAGACAGGAGAACACTCAGAACACATAAAGAACACTTAAAAATTAAAAGTTTAAAAGGAAATGTAAAATTGTGCAAAATATTGGACAAAAAAGGGGTTGGAATCTCCTCAAAAATGTAAAGCAAAATGAAAGATGATGGTGGGAGAGGAAACTCAAGAGAATTAGAAGACAGGTTCAGAAGATCAGAGAGTTAAACAAGAGATTCAGAAATAGAAAGAGGAGAAAAATCCTCAATTAAATAATTCCAAAAATATTCTCACAACTGAAAGACATGAATTTTCAGATCAAAGAATCCAAGAAGGCAGTGTTCCTCAGTTCATGATAATGGATATTCAACAATGGATGTGTCAGTTTAAAATTACAGAACAGAGTCAAGCCAGAGACAGAAAGATCATAATGAAAGGATAAGATTATAAGTAAGAATGGCTTCAGACTTTCACAAGAGCAACATGACAAGCAAAAATATTATGGAAAAATATTTTCAAAATTCTATAGGAAAATTATTCCCTCTGTAGAATTCTATATCTAGCAAAACTATCATTTAAAATCAAAGGCATAAGAAGGATATATTCAGATAAGCATAGTCTTAAAAAATAAACCTTCCATTTTTCCTTTTCAAGAAGCAGCTAGAAGGTATACTTCACCAAAATGAAAATTGTTGTTAGGTGCCATTGGGTCAGATCTGACTCATAGTAACCCTGTGTACAACAGAATGAAACAGTAAGAGATAGGAACATAAATGTGGTGCAAAATGCACTGTCATGTGTAAGAGATGAAAGAAGGTAATTGCTGTGATGATAGTGAAGAGCCATCTCAGAATGTTGTACACGAGGCATAGAGAACAACCAATCCAGATTAAAGCAGTATATCTCAAAGCTCTGACACATAGAGAGCTATTCTCTCTGAGTCTACCGCTATACCACTGTGGCATCCAATTCCATCAGATCTCAGAAGTTAAGCAGGGTTGGGCCTGGTTAGTACTTGGATAGGAGACTGCCTGGGAACACCAGGTGCTGTAGGCTTAGGAGAAGGACCCCGGAGCCTACTCCCAACAACCAATCAGCCATGGAAAACCCTATGAATAGCAGAGAAGCACTAACAATATTGTTTCACTTGTTGTACACAGGGTCTCTATGAGTCAGACGCCAACTTGATGGCACCTAACAACTACAACAATTCTCACTAAAATGCCTGCCATCTTGGTACTATCTTTTAACTTGAAATATGCCTAGAGAAATCTAGCTCAGATTCTTATCTATACTCAGTTTGTCTTGACAATAATCCGATGATGTCTTTGCTTTCTTTCTTTCAACTTCACCAGAGTTGCTACCTTACTCAGTTGGGACCACTCACTTGTACTATATAAAAGTATGTCAAGTTTTCCTATTCATAATAACTGGAAGTGGGATTTAGCTTAGAAATATGAATACTGAGCACACAATTCCCTCCAACTACATTCCTGCTGGGCATCCAATGCCTGAGCTAGAATTGCCTTTGTACATATGCTAACTGTGGCCAGCTTATGTTTCACACATGGATTCACCTACTGCCTTACCAAGAAGAATCTTTTAAACACTAAAGAAAGCAAAACTCAAATTCTGACCCATAGCAAAATGAGGGGGTGGGAGGAGATGATTGTTGTGGTGGTGGTGGTGGTTGTTAGGTGCCATCTAGTGGGGTTGGATTCATATCCACCCTAAGTATAGCACATGAAACACTACTTGGCACTTTGTCACTGCTTCTCTGCTATTCATAGGGTTTTCAAGGGCTGATTGTTTAGGAAGTGGATTGCCAGGTCCTTCTCCCAAGCCTACAGCACCCAGTATTACTAGGTGGTCTCCCATCCAAGGACTAACCAGGCCCAACCCTGCTTAGCGTCTGAGGTCTGATGGAATAGAGCGCCAGGGTGCTATGGTTGCAGGCAGGGAAGAGATAAAGTAGCATTCTATACACATGCTTGGAAATATGCTCCTAATTTAACATTTATCTATGCAACAATGTTAAGAAATTATCATTTGAATATTTTTTCTTTATTATTACAAGAGTCTTGAAGTGAAAAGTGTATTTTTTTTAAATTCTATATCATTAGCTCTGTTGGATGCTTCAGAAGATCCAAAGAGGAATCACAAGAAAGAATGAGTATTAAAATTAAATTACAGTAATGCCTAATTAATGATAAAAGGATTGACTTAATATATGAGAAAGAAAACATGAGAAGGTCTCTCCAGAAATGAAGATGAAGATGAGAAAGAGGTCACTAGACACAGAGAACAGAAAATAATGATCCAATTAAACATTAAGTGTTACTGGGAGGAAAAACAGAACAAAAAGATAAAAGCTTTAAAGATAAAGTAAAAATAAGGGTTTCTTAGAAAACTGAACCCAAACCTTCAAAAGATTCCCTCAACAATTAAATAAGACCTAAACAGAAAAAATTTCAAGGGTAAAGAAACTCTCTTAAAAGTATTCATATTACCCTCCCCATTTCTTAAAAAATGATTTTCTCTAGCTAATAAAGGGACAGACTTTATTAAAACTCAGATTTTGTGGGTCTCTAAAACTGTATGCTAATCAATTGAATATATAAAAACTAAATTACTGATAATATAGCACACAAAGTGTTAATCATTTATAATGTACTCTCATAAAACCAGTAGAAAAACAATGTTGCCTAATAAAAGCAGTACAAAAAAGACATGAAAAGATAATTAATTAAAAACAATTCATTCTAAATAAACCAATAAAAGGTTTGTCACCTCAAAAAAAAAATGTCAACAGTAAGAGGCAAACCATCTTTTAAAAATCCATATAGTAAAAAAATCCATAAAGTATGATTCCGATTTTATGAAATTAAAAGCTAGACAACACAATATTGTACAGTTTGAAAATAGGAAGTTAGGAAAGGCGTTCCTCTATAGGAGAACAAGTTACAATCAGTGAATGATATAAGGGACTTTGAGGGGTTGGTAATATTCTATTTCTTGTTCTAGCTGATAATTGCACATTCATTGGCTTTATATTTATTCTTTAGAGTGTACATATTTGTTTTATGTGCTATGATGTAAGTGTGAATATATCAACATAAAATATAAGTTTAAAAATCAGAGTGTGGAAGTATATCTCCACAAAGACAGCAATGCTACAGCATTTAAAACAGAATCTCTAACTCTGGGAAGCATTATCTCTCACAACTAGTCTGTGTCAATAAATATATGAAAAAAATAAATGAATGAACAACATGCTCTCAAATGCAAACAATACTGTTCATAAATTAAACTAGATGAAAATAGGCCTAAATATTATTTAATAAATTCTGCTTGGAAGACTCATACATTACTTTATTTCTATTCTTGGTATGTTTGTTTTTTTCCAGAGTTTCTCTAACAAAGATGTATTACTTTGAAAATTCAATAAAATACAAAAATTTGTTACCAAGAATCCAGAATAGAGTCAGGTATGTAGTTACCATTTTTCTTTCTCTTGGGATATTAACCCAATTGTTTTCCTCATCAAGATTCTTAAAAGGCTGTACATCATAAATCAGTGTCCTGAAACTTTAGTGTACATCATAATCAACTGTAAACTAACCCAAGAAACCCTAGTAAAAATTTAGGTAAATTGGACCAAACAGTTTTAACTCTAAGAAAACCAGGATTCTGAATATGTCCCCAAGGATTTTCTTTCAACTCCATTCCAAACTAATTGAACACCACCATCCTCTATATACTGTGCTCTCCAGCGAGAGTAATCTTTCTGTTTCAGAGAATTCTTTCCTTCATGTCCATGCACATCCACATGAGCTGCTGTTCCTGCCTGGATTCCTCATTCTACACTCTGCCTACATAACCCCCACTCCTCATTCAGATCTCAGCTCCAATTCTCTTCCCTAGAAGAGTTTTCCCTGAATCCCCTCTACCCATTTTACAGATTATATACTCTTATTGTCCTGAAATTTTATCTTTGCAGCATTTTAATTTCATTTGTTTTTAAATATGTATTTGTGTGATTATACAATACACAATTTCAATGTTCTCCCCACAAAGGCATCAGTCACGTCTATTTTGTTCACATAAGAACTTGATGTAATGGCCAATACTTAATAGACACTTAATAGACAGACTTAACACTTAATAGACACTTAATAGACAGATATTTTTCTTCTGTATAGTTCATTGACTAAATGAATAAATGATTAGATGGACAAAGAAACAAATGAAGAGCCATCACAAAGACATTTAATGGTTGTTATCTCAATCCAAGCATTGAACTAAAAATCTTTATTTAAATTTTTTAATCCATCCCATCAAAAGTTCTAACTCAGGTTATTAATAACTTTGCATTACAATGAGAACCTCAGCTAATCGAGTTAACATTTTTAGGTTTCTTTTTTCACATATAATTCTCACCTGTATCTCTTTCACAAAAAAATGCACATCCTTTTCCAACCCAAATACCTAGTGATGACTCGTTCCCTTTAGATTTAGTTTGGATATGGTGGATAGAGAAAGAAAAGGCAAGAAAACATATTAGCCTTCTAAGATTAATGACTCTATTTTTCTGTTGGGAACTTCAAGTCCTAAACTGTATCCTCTCTGATCCCCAATATGTGAAGCTATACCTAATGTAATTACTTCCAAGGGGGAAATACTGCTTATATTTTCTGACTGGCTGTCACAGTGTTCTGAGTTAATCCCCACCCCCCAACCCCCTGAAATGCCCAGTTCAATGTAATTGTAAGAATTCACGGCAGAATCTTTCTGTGGCAGTGTGAGCAATAAACTTATTTGTCTGTATGTGAGGGACTGTTAGTTCCCAAAGCACAGAAAATTTTATTAAGAAGATGACAACAATTTCTGATTTTTAGATATCTGCTTTTTCAAATCCAAATGCTATAGATTACTATAGTGTTTCTTTATCATGTTAAGAAAAAAGAACGACACAATTTTCTATTTGGTTGCTCTTGAAAGCAGGATATTATTTTGCTGGTAACTCAGTAGAGCTATTTATTTATTCAGTTCTTTCATCTTCCACACTTACCTGCTCTGTAATAACCTGTATACCACTTTTTTCCTTAGATTCTCTGCTCTATACACACCATCCTGGTGGTTATTTCTCATTGTCTCCAGGCATGATTGAAATCATTTATACTTATTGCTATTTTTCCTAGAACATTCTCCCCTTTGATATTCCCATGGCTAAAAACTTTAGGTTCTACCCAAAGGCCTTATTTTAAAGTATAATCCCTCCTGAACACTTCTTATACACTTCTTCCTTCCTTTATATTTTCCTGAGCATTTATACCATAAAACATATTTTATTTCTTTTCCTTTTATTACCTATTTTCTCACTTCTCAGATAAAAGCCCCATGATGACAGATTTTTGTCTCTTTTATGTACTGCTATATTCTCAGCCCTGATTGTAGGTACTCAAAAATTATTGGGTAAACAAACAACTTTTCTATTAGAAATGTCGATCTAAAATATTCCTACGAGATGACAATAGACTCATTGGGTCAAGTAATACCTTGTCCCACATAGGGGACACTTTTACCAGCAGTAAAAGCAAGCATCTCACTAAACAAAAAGCTTCAGCTGTGGCTGCCTCAGTCTAAGCTCTTGACACCTACAGACCGGTAAGAAAACATGGATTAAATATCAGGGGATTAAATGACATTGGCAATCATGAGTAAGACGGTAGCTCCTGTGTTCTAGAGATAGTAAGGAAGGCATTAGGCACTTGGATGATCCACTGTGACATCTCATGGCAGCCCCATGGCCAGTTATAACTATCAATATGTAAGTACAATAGCCATGGCATTAGGAGTACGGTGACCCAGAGCTCGGAACTCTTAGTAACACATCAGGTAAGCCTACTAGACAGGTAGTAGAGCTAGTTAAAGGACAGGGAGATCTAGTTGGAGGCATGGACAATAGAGTATCAGTAATGGCCTCAGTTCCAACCACATTAGTGGAGGCCCCAATACTCCTCAGGTAAATTTTCTTGGAAACTGTTGCCAACTCAAATCTTGGATAACTTTTGCCTGGATGGAGCAATTCTAAGTGAGAAACAGGGTAATCTAGGGATAAGAGGAGAAGATTGCAGTGGAACTAGCCATTGATATGCAGCCAAGATCCTTTTACCACTGTGTCCCTTCCTCCACTTGTTGTGAATGTTAACTGCCTATAGTCCATAGTCACCTCCTTCTATGGAGATTTATGCTCTGCTAAAGTGGAGCCACTTTCGTAGGGAGGTTACTTTCTGCCATGGAGAATAGACCAATAGCAAAAGCCCAGGGGACACGAGGATAGAAAAGGCTGTTCCTCTGACCTCAGTAAGAGAACATTTCTGTGAAGCAATTAATGTTCCAAGTTACTCCACAAGACCAGACTAGAATATTCTCCAGCTGAGACTATTTGTGCTTAGTTTTTATCTCCAGCTCTATCTTGCTTCACTTGCTCTCCTTCTCCTGAGAGTACTTTTTCAATAAATCACATAAACAAGAATTCCTCACTTGATTCTGCTTCTAGGAAACCTTATTTAAGACATACGGCATCTGCAAATCATCTCTGGAAGAACGCTCCTATTCATAAGCCTGAAAAGTCTCACAAGTATGACTTCAATAAACATTAGCTCACAATTTTAAAAAAACACACAAAATTCTAGAATAAATAAGAGCATATGTGAGTTACTATGAAGAAAATATAAAATTTCATAAAATATAGGCATTAGACAAAGAATATATAATATAAAAAGAGAAACTGAAAACATGAGTGAGAACAAAAAGATATCAAATGCAAGCAAATTAGCAAGAAAAAATGACTTTTTAGCAGCATATAATAAATGAAACTGAAACCCAATCTGTGGATTAAAGAGCAGATTAAACCCAAGGGAATACAGAATTAATGTGTTAAAAAGAAGATCTGAATAAATATCCTAAAATACAGCACAGAGAGACTTGAAAGATGGAAAATGTGCAGACTGAAATGCACAGAGAACAGTATAAGCAATCTGACCTATATCTAACAAAGAGTTAACCAGAATTTTAGCTTAGTAAAAACTGTGTAAATGTGTCCTAGGTGAATTTTGGAATATGTTAAATAAGAATTAATTAAATTAAATTTTATTCTAAGTACTTAAACCCTTACATTTTATCTATAACACATATATGTATTTGAATGTGTATATATATGATTGGGTATTCAAATATCAAAATATACACTTCACTGTGAAAATATGTGCATCTCATAATAGTCTTTCATTCTCATTTTACATGCATGAAAAATAATCATTCAATCATACCATGCTGGAAATGAAAATGGCCCTCCTCAAGAGCACTGGTGCCAGAAGAAAGACTATTTCCCCATTCTTTAACTGGGGTCCACAGCTAAATCTACATATGCATATTTCCTGACTTTCATTTCACCCTTTATATGTGTTTGTGTGTGTACATACACATATATACATATATATATGTACGTATGTCATTTTCTCTTAAAGCAGGGGAAGGTCCAGACCCAGAGCCAGGTCTTTTGGCTGGAGCTCCAGTAACAGTAGTGGTGGAAGAACTATGCTTCAAGAGATAATGTCTAAAAGTCTTTGAAGTTCAAGAGAAGTATCATTCTATAGACTCAGGAAGTCAGTTAAATCCCAAAGAATATAAATACAAAGAAATTCACTATTAGACATCTATCATGGTTATATGGGTGGATAATGCCTATAATTGAATCCTGTCTGCAGCATATACTACCTAAATTTGTCATAGTTTCTGATCTATAAAAGTTGTTAAAAATAGTATTTATCTGCTCAGTAACAATGGATTGAATCAATTGACAATGAAGATTAAGTAAATTGATACCTGAAATGCTTTTTAGTGTTATTGGGTTTCTAATATTCATCTTTATTATTTTTATCTGGAATACTCATGAAGGTGTTATAGATCAGAAACTAATTTCTTTTTAATTATCTCACAATAAGTAGTAAGAGAATTGACCTGTCTTGCCCTAAGCCTTATCCCTAATGAAAACCAGGCCAAACATCCTACATGAACACTGTACAGGTAAGTGATAGAGAACAACAGATGTTCCATATACATATGAAAGAGAAACACCCATTTCCTTCCTATGCCAAAAAGAGAAAAAAACGTCTTTACTTCTTTGAGATGGAATGGAAAGGATCCTAGGTTCTCATGCTACTCTTTCAGTATGTAAAGGCACTTTCCAAAGGCCAGGTACACTTCAGATGTTTCCACTGTCTAGGCTTCATAACTAGGGAGATAGCACCTCACTCTTCCTGGTATCTTAAGAGTTTAATGGAAAGACCTAATGCACCTGTAACAACTTAGGCCTCTTGAGAAATAAAAGGAGTTTTATTATCATTTTCAACCAAAGCAATTAACTATGCAAATGACTAGATCTAATCCTATGGTATGTGAAGTTTCAGGGAGATGGGGCATTTTATAGGAGCACTGAACACCCAGGAAAGGTTTCATTTCCCACCACAAGTGCCTGGCATAAAACAAGCACAACTTAAGTGTTTGTTATATAGAGAAAATAATAAAGATACAAGCAGAAAGTTATGAAATACAAAAATATATAAATGGAAGGATCAACTAAGGCAAAATTGGTCCTTTGCAAATTTATAAAATTGACCAACTCCTTGGGAGCCTAATTTAAAAAAATAGATATTGCTGGGCACACTGGCACATATCTGTAATCCCAACAACTTGGGAGGCAGAGGCAGAAGGATCTTAAGTTTGAGGCCACAGAAGCCTGAGTAACAAAGCAGGATGCTGACTCAAAATTTAAAAAAGTGAAAAATGGACTGGGAGTGCAGCTCAGTGGTAGAGCTTAGTGCCATATCATTGGAAAACCATTTGGATCTGTGACCCAACAGTTATATTCCTAGAACTGTTACCTCAGGAGAACACTGCATGTGCATACTTAAAAGGAAATACAAGAAGGCTCACAGAATCATTGCTCAGAATAATTTTAGCAAGAAAATTTTTACTGAATGAGTCTGTACAAGAGAATAAATACTAAATTTGTGGTGACTTCATATAATAAAATATGGATCAACTGTAAAAATAAATATGCTAACACTAGATGCTATACACAAACTATGATAAACCTTGCAACATTGTTTGGTAAATGGCAAATCACAAAAAATACTTACAGTATAATACTGTTTATGTGAATTCAAGGACAACCAAAAGTAATGTCATTGGAAATATATATATGGTGAAATTATTGATAAAAACAAAAGAATTATAATCAAAATATTCAGAATAATGAATAACCTAGGTAAGGAGGTGAAGAAATGAAATTAGATTGTAGACATACCTAGTTTCATGAGTATTAGAAATGCTACATTTCTCAACTGGCTGGTGAGCACAGTATGAACATGCCCTACAACTCCTACATACATTTACCTTATTATTTTGTGTATAAAATAGCTCAAAACCAAAAGAGAATTTTCTATGGAAAATGTAAAAGAAAAGAAAAAGGATGGAGAGAAGGAAGGAAGGAAGGAAGGAAAAAAGAAGAAAGGAAAGAAGAAGAGAGTGAGTCTATGGGGGAGAGATGGAGCAAGGGAGAAATCTTTCATAAAATTTCCATCCAGAATAATAGCGGCAGGGTGGAAATGGAATAGAAAAACAACTCAAAATTCTCTCTTGTGTAATGTATTTTGCAATTTAAGTAACTTTTCTGACACAATATGTAACTTCTTATGTTCAAAAAGTATTTCTTGGCAAGTAGTAAGAAGAGAACTTATTTTTGGAGTTAGCAAGAACATAACACAACTTGAAAGTCCTTAAAAGTGGTAGCTTTAGCAATGGTACGCTGTATATACTGTGGGCAGTCTTTATGAGTGATTCTCTTCTAGACTCCATTGGCTTTGGAGTTAAGAAATTGTGTCTACCAGAAACATTCACTGTGCTGGGCGGACACCCACAACTCCTATGAATCTCCCCTACTCTCAATTCTTCTTTTATACATTGGAAATGGGGTCTAGGGTAACCATCAAGGATAGTAGGAAGGTGTATGTTCTCTTGTTAAGCCCCAAATAGGGTCTAACCCCAACAATTTGCAGCTCTTTGAAAAGTATTTGTTTTGTTTTAGGGGCTTTTTTTTTTTTTTTTTTTTTTTTTTTTGCACTTGGGGGTTGAACCCAGAGCCTCATGCACACTTTACAAGAGCTCTACCATTAAGATGCACTCCCAGTCTATTTTTTTTTACCTTTTATCTTGAGACAGGGTCTCCCTAAACTATGCAGGCTGCCTCTGGCCTCCAACTCACAATCCTGCCTTCCTCTCCTAAGTCACTAGCATTGTAGATGTATGTCAACACACCTGGACAGAAAAGTGAGTATTTAATATTGACCCAAAGGCTAGGTTTGTTGTTGCCAGTTTGGAGCATAGAGAATGTCTTCCTCAATAACTTTTTAAATTTCACACTGATAAAAAATATTAAAGAGAATTTAAAGTTTGATTCACACATCGGTGTGCTGTATTAACGAAAAAAAACATATTTACTTACACAACATGGATCAAAAACAGGATTATAAAATATGAACAAAATTTTCACTAAATTCCATTTCACAAGATGTCTGTTTGGGCTTTTAAATATAAGGGGAAGGGGTTTGTTTTATAGACTGCACTCCCTCACATCACATCTTAACTCTCCCGGATATTAATGTTCCATGTAAGGCTAATTAAATGCACGTATGTAACTAATTTGAATGTTATAAAATTCAAAGCCGTTTTAATTCACCCTTTACCTAAAAATAGAACAAGAAAGTAAATCGCTGATATGTAGACTTTATAGTGGACAGAGAAATGAATGGTAAAACCATATTTCACAGAAAATCTAAATTGACTTCTCAGGTTATGAATAGTTGATTGTGATAGGTATACTTCAGAAATACCCATGTTTTAACTCATTTGGAAAAAGGTAATTATTCATTTTACTGAATCTAATGGCAAAGAAAGAGGACAAGAAGGGAATAATTTTGAGCTATCAAGCTTAACACATACATATAGAACAAATACTCTCACACTATTCTATGGCATAGATTATATGATATTTGTTGTTAGGTGCCATTAAGTCAGTGTCCAACTCACAGTGACTCTACATACAACAGGTGAAACATTATTGTTAGTGCTTCTCTGATATTCATAGGGTTTTCAATGATGGATTTTTTTGGGGGGGAAGGGAATGGGTGGCTGGGTCCTTCTTCCAAGCCTACAGCACCTAGTGTTCTCATGCAGTCTCCTGTCCAAGTACTAACCAGGCTGGACCCTGCTTAGCTTCTGAGACCTGGTGGGATCTGATGTCACAGTGCTATGGCTGCAGACCTACAATATTTAGAGCCTGCTAAATATCATGGCAGGGATGTGCCTAAATGGTGGTCAAAAAGGCACTCTGGCCAAAAGAAACACAGCTTACAAAAAGCATATAAAATTTACATATATTTTTATATATTAAGAAACATATTAAAATGTTTTTTACAAAGATTGTGGCAATCAATACATCTTTAAACATGTCAACTCAGTATTTTAACATCACTTTCTTAAAAGGGCAGAAAGGTACAGTTAAAATTTTATACTTTTGTAACAGTATTTGCCAAAATGGCAGTAATCCTAGAAATATCATGTTTCCCCTATCAAAGTCATCTTAAGGATCGCTTTCAGTACTCTTAAAGAGAATTTCTGGAAGTAGGGAAAAAATCATACCTAGAGAAGACAGAAGGTGACAGTCTGTGGTAAGGGGAGTCATTTTCCACATACAGTTGAGACGAGAGTTAACTCAAAATGGATAAAAGATCTCAACCTAAAACCAGAAACTTTAAAACTTATAGAAGGCAAGATAGGCAATACACTCCATCATATAGGCATTGGAAAAGATTTCCTGAATAGGACCCCAATTGCTCAAGAAATTGCAACAAGAATAGATAAATGGGACCACATGAAATTAAAAAGCTTCTGCACAGCAAAAGAAACAATTAACAGAGTCAAGGAAACCTCCACAGAATGGGAAAAAATCTTCGCATTTTATACATCTGACAAAGGTCTAATTACTAGAATTTATAAAGAACTCAAGAAAAAAAAAAACCCAAAAACCAAACACCACAATACACAAATGGGCAAAGGAACTGAGTAGACAGTTCTCAAATGAAAAGGTCCATAAAGCCATGAAACACATGAAAAAGTGCTCATCATCCCTAGACATTAGGGAAATGCAGATCAAAACAACGCTGAGATTTCACCTTACACCAGTAAGAATGGCCAAGATCAATAAAACAAACAACAACAAATGCTGGCGAGGTTGCGGGGAAAAGGGAACACTTTTACATTGTTGGTGGAGCTGGAAATTGGTGCAACCACTATGGAAATCAATATGGAGGTACCTCAGAAAACTAAAAATAGATCTACCATATGACCCAGCTATAACACTATTGGGAATTTACCCAAAGGGAGATGGGTCATCATACCACAGAGACACCTGCATCTCCATGTTCAATGCAGCGCTTTTCATAATAGCAAAGATATGAAATCAACCAAAGTGCCCTTCAACAGAAGAATGGATAAAAAAAACTATGGTATATTTTCACAATGGAATACTATTCAGCAATCAAGAAAAATGAAATAGGGTCATTCGCAGCAAAATGGATGGAATTAGAGAAAATTATTTTAAGTGAACGAACACGAGCTCAGAAAGAGAAACAACACATGTTCTCACTCATATGAGGGAGCTGATTCAAAATTATAAGAAGGAAAAATCCTACTCAAAGGTCAGATCACATTATAAAGGGGGGAGGGAAGATAAGAATGAGGTCAATATAAGTGGACTAGAAATCTCATGTAATTGTTCTAACAAGATAAAAACAAAGACCACTACAGGAAAAGTTTCTATCTTAAACAGAAATGGAACCCAAGGACATATAGAAAAATACTACATAGTAAAAGATAGAGAAGACTTGGATGGGAAACTTAGATGGGAAGGGGAGGAGGGGGGAAACATAGGGGAGGGTAAGGGGTAACCAATATGAATAATGTTTACCAAATTGCATATATGAAAATTGTCACAATGAAAAGCATGTCAAAATGAATCACATTATGATGTACATTAAAAATTTCTAATAAAAAAAAATATAAGAGCTTACCTTTATGATGGTTTGCACTGGATACAACTTTGCCCCACAAAGTTACAATAAATATTATTATTAGCAGTTTTCCTTTTGTTGCTTTCTGTAAGTATCTCTTACTCATCCTGCAAATAAAAAATAAATAAGAATACTAAGAATGTGAAATTATTGCTTTTCTATTATAATTATAATGCATTTAAGTTTAAGTTAAGTTAAGAAACCTTAACACACTTATATCTAGAAAATTTTATTTCTTGCATTTAAAATGTTGCTTGATTTGTGTGTGTATATAATATTTAGTTAGTTATTGTCATTTGAGTGCCTCACTATGTAACCCAGGCTGGCCTTGAACTTATGTTCCTCCTGCCTCAGTCTCCCAAGTGCTGAGGTTAAAGACATGAGTTGCCATGCTCATTTGTATATAAGCTATGAACATGGGATATAAAAGTTTTCCAAACAACGTACCTTGATAAGAACCAAGAATCAAGCAAAGTTCTACCTCAGTCAGTCTTCATTCACTTAATAATAACCTAAGTCCATCTGGAAATATTACCATGTTCTTGTCCATATAAACATAGATTTAACTTATTAACAAAACCTAAGATGGTCATTTGAATAATCTCTAAATAAATAATTTGTTACTTTACTTTTTTTCTAAAGACTTTTTCTTCTATGACAAGTCAAAAGGTTAGGGAGAATAGTTTAGATAAAATTCCTCTAGATGAATTCCTGCACAGAATAAAGTCACTTCAAATCTATTATTTGTAATGGGCTGTTAAAAATCATCTAGTAATATAGCTTCCTTCTTACAGACTAACATGACCCATCTAATGTACACACTCTGCTACTGGAAACACATGTTGTTAGAATCAACTTTAATGTACTTTATATCAGAAGTAGGAAAAAATGAAAAAACAGGATGAAAATATCAAATTAACATTTTTCAGGTTGAGCACATAAACTCAGGAAAGCAAAATAAAAAAAAATGGTTATAAGAAAATTATAGCTACCTATAATAAAATTTCAGGGCTGGGATTTTAGCTCAGTTGGTAGAGTGCTGCACTGCAGTCTCTGAGGTCCCAAGTTCAATTCTCAGCACCACAAAAATGGGAGAAGGGCCTGGCAATCCACTCCCAAAGCAATCCCAAAACAGGCAGCCATTGAAAACCCTATGAGGTTCGCTATGAGTCAGATACCAACTCCAGGGCACCTAACAACAACAACATAATAATAAAATTTCAGCACCTTTCTTCAGCACTTTATACATCATTTCTTTTGTTTTTCAGAATAAATCTGAATGTAAGTGTATATTCATCCCCATTTTGTAGAAATGGGGTGAAGAAATTTGGAAATTTTCTTGAGGTCTCATTTAGTGATTGAGTTAAATATTCCAACCCTGAATGATGCAATTCTAAAATCCTTATTTTTGCTAGGTGCCATCAAGTTGGGTCTGACTCAACCCTCATAGGGTTTTCAATGGCTGACCTGTTTTGGGATTGCTTTGGGGAATGGACTGCCATATCCTTCTCCCATTTTTTTGCAGTTCTGGGGATTGAACTCAGTTCATCAGAGTGCAGAACAATGCTAAACCACTAAGGTGCTTAGGGAAAAGCAAAACTAATATGAAATAGAATCCATGTGCATTTATTTATGCAGGAGAATTTTATGTCGCCCAGTGCCTTTCAGATTCAGATCCTATACTGAACTCCACTTTTGCTTGACTTATAGATTCTTGTCTGCCCTGATTCTAATGCAACTTCCTGGAGTCATTTCCTGACCTGCCTCATTCCTCTTCCTTTTGAATTCTCTAAGTCACCCTTTCCTCATACATTTACCTTGAAAATATACCATCTCCAAAAATATGACCCAGTGGTAGCAATGCTGGGCGTACAATTTCAGAGAAGTCTCTTATATGGATAAATGCATGAAAAAATCAATTAATATCATATATTTTAATATGTATGTTAACATTTCTTAGTTTAGAGTTGTATATATTAATTCACAGTGCATTAATATAATTCATAATGCTGAGGATTGTTGGATTAAAAACAGGAACTCCTGAGTCAGACTGTCTGGGTATGAGTCTAGACTCTACTCATTTCTAACTATGTGACTTTTATACAATTTCATTTTGCTTGGGTTTCCTGCTTCAGCTTCTTCTACTATAATGCAGGATGTTCTTACATGCAATCAAGTTGGGTCAGAATCATACCAACCCTATGAACAACAGAATGAAATACTACCATACACTATGAAATGAACATAATCTTTTTATGTTTAAGCCCATTTGTTGCAGCCACTGTGCTTCTTCTCATTTTGAATTGTGCCACATCAGCAAATGGAGGAAGTCCCAGGAGTTTTAGTCCATTCCCATCACTAAGGTCAACTCTACTTTGAGGAAGCAACTCTTCCCCAGTTGTTTCTTAAATGGCTTCCAGCCCACGGGGCTCATTTTCTGGCACTATATTCGATAGTGCTTCTCTGCTATTCATAGGATTTTCAATGGCCAACTGTTTCAGGAATGGGCAGTTGTACCCATCCCCCTAATCTCTCTTAGTCTGGAAGCTCAGTTGAAATTTATCCAACATGGGTGGCCCTGCTGATATCTGAAATATAGGATATTGTAGGTGAAATGCCTGGTCCACTGCCTGTCCTGTACTTAGGGTGCTCTGATTATGACATCAGAGAAAATTCAGTCATTAAGTTATGGTTTGGTTGTTAAGTGCTTGGAGGTGAGTCCATTCCTGACATTATCAAAGGGAGTTTCAGGAGCACCCATAACTACAAACTTGCCACAAGGCTTGGTTTTGTGACATGTCAAAGAAAATACACAGGGATAGATGTTTAAGTCTTTGAATTAAGCTGTTTGGGTTTAAAATAAGGCTCTTGCTTACTGACTATATGATTTTAAACAAACTAATAACACAGTATTTTTCTTGTCAGAAAGATGAGGATAATAACAATACTTATCTCATGGTGCTGTTGGTAGGAAGACTAAATGAAACACTTCATGTAAAGTTTGGTTGCACAGCACATAATAAATGTTGAATAAATGTTAACCATTGCTAATAATCATGACTTAGACTGGCAATTCCCTTGGTGTGTTCTGTGAGGCACCAGTTCCATACAATATTAACATTGTTATTGTTGTTGTTGTTAGGTGCTGCTGAGTCGAGTCTGACTCATACTGACCCTATGTACAGCAGATTGAAACACTCCTTGATTCTGTGCCAGGCACGTGATCTTATTAATGTTCAAGCCCAGAATATTAAGATGGGATTAGGGAAAAACAAAAGGGGGAAATACATTTGTGAAATTCAATAAAGTTAAACAGATATTTGGGGCTGGGTTTAGCTCAGTTGATAGAGCACTGCTCTGTGTTCTCTGAGGCCCTGGGTTAGATTCTCAACACTTGCAGTGTTGAGAAGGAGAAGGAGTTGGTAGCTCACTCCCAAAACAATGCAGAAGCAATCAGCCATTGAAAACCCTATGCATAACAGAGAAGCATTGACACAGTGCCAGGCATGGCACAGTGTCAGGGAGTATTTTGTTCTGTTGTACATTGGGTCTCTATGAGTCAGATATGACTCAGTGGCACCTAATGACAACAACAAACAAATCCTTAAGAGGTATATTGTTAAATATGCCTTCTCAGAAACATTTTCCAGAAATCTTTTCCACAGAGTACCGTATTAGTATCCTTAGTAAGCCTCTTAGAAAAATATTAAGATACAACAATAATCTGGTTTAGGACCCTCTCTTAATTCACTAAATGTCCATTCTAAATCTATTGCCTCTGTTCCTCTCAGTACTCTTTCCTATTACTTTGGTTTTTAGATTCTACTCTTTTTTCTGCGTTTTTCAACCAACACGACTCCCCTTTATCCAATCCTGCAACTTTATTATTCTATATATCATATAACCCAATAAAAACTCATCTGACAGGAAGAGCTGCTTAGCATAATTCTTAATAATAGCTTTCCCATGGCAAATAGCCTCTGCAACAATGTCAATGCCCCATCATTTTTTCCATACCATTGTGCACCCACCAAATGGAATGGCAGCACAGACAGCTGGTCAGAGCGATAACTAAATATATGGAAATGGAAACACCCACAAAGTTGCCAGGCTGTCAGTAAAGAAAGAAAGGCAAATGCAGGTCAACATTTTGAAGGCTGTTAACAATGCTATTTTCTCCCTCTTGTACAATCCCCACTCCTATCCAGTCAATCCCCATGTTCTATCAATACTACCTCCTGAATCTCTCTTACATGCAATACACTTACATCCATCCCTACTACAAAGCTGCAATTTAGACAACCAATACACCTCACTGACCACAGTGTCATAACCACACAATACCCTCCTTTGTACCTGAGGTCAAAATATATATCTGACTTTTTCACAACTATATTTACAGTTTTAGTGTCTAATTGTTGTTGTTACATGCCATCAAGTTGGGTTGGACGTACAACAGAATGAAACACTCCCCAACATTGTGCCATGCCCAGTATTATGTCAGGGCTTCTCTGCTACTATGCATGGGGATTTCAATGGCTGATTGTATCAGGACTGTTCCAGTAATGGGCTGCCAAGGCCTTCTCCCATTTTATGTGGTGCTGGCTATCAAACCTACGGCATCAGAGAGTGCAAAGCAGCACTCTACCAACAGAGCTAGATCCCAGTTCAAGTGTCTAATAAATAATATAAATATATTGATGACTGAAAAATACATTTTTATGTAGTGGCTAAATAAGGATCTGTAATCATGAGACACTCTTGCTTAAAACCTTTACACAGGATGCACCCCTACTCTCTGCTTAAAAAAAAAAAAAAAAGCCATAGTCCTCAGTAGAGTATTAAAGTCCTACAGCAGGGTTTTGTTTCTTTTATTTTGTTGTTTTTAAAGTTTTGAATTTTTATGTCTCTAGTCTCATTTTTCTCAGATTGTTTGCTCAGCATAGAGATTGAGAAGGTACAGTGAAAAATACAGCCTAAACCAACACTTTTCCTAACTTTAAAACAGGCAAGATTTCCTTGTTCTGTTCAAAATGACTGTTGCATGACCATACACAAATTCCTCATGAGTACAATTAAGTACTCTGGTATTCCCATTCTTTGCAATGTTATCTATAATTTGTTGTGATCCACACAGTCAAATGCCTTTGCATCGTCAATAAAACAGAGACATCTTTCTAGTATTCTCTGCTTTTGGCCAATATCCATCTGAAATCAGCAATGACATCCCTGGTTCCATGTCCTTTTTTGAATCTGGCTTGATTTTCCAGCAGTTCCCTATTAATATACTGCTACAGTTGCTTTTGAATGATCTTTAGCAAAATTTTATTTGTGTGAGATATTAATAATATTGTTTGATAATTTCCACATTTAGGTGGATCTCCTTTCTTGGGAATGTTGTTGTTAGGTGTTGTCAAGTTAGATCCAACTCAGAGCGATCCTATGTATAGCAGAATGAAACACTCCTCAGCACTGTGTCATGCCTGGCACTGTTGTCAGGGCTTCTCTGCTATTCACAGGGTTTTCAATGGTGGATTATTTGGGGAGTGGATTGCTGTATTCTTCTCCCTAGCCTGAAGTACCTGGCATTCCTAGGTAGTCTCCCATCCAAGGACTAACCAGGATGACCCTGCTTAGCTTTCAAGATCAGGTGGGATCAGATGCCAGGGTGCTATGGCTGTAGACCTTCTTGAAATATGCACAAATAAAGATTTCTTCCAGGCATTTGGCCAGGTAGCTGTTTTCCAAATCTCTTGCCATAAACAAGGGAGCACCTTGTTGGGGCATTGCATCTATTTGTTGTAACATTTCAATTGGTATTACATCAGCTCCTGGAGCCTTGTATTTTGCCAGTTCCTTCAAGGCAGTATCCACTTCTTCCTTCAGTACCACTGCTTCCTGGTTATATGACAATTTTTGAAATGATTGATCATCCATCAATTCTTATTGATATAATAACTATGTATTCCTTCCATCTTTTGATGTTTCCTGTGTCATCTAATATTTTCTCTGTAGAATCTTCCACTATTACCACTGGAGGCTTGAATTTTTTCTCAATTCATTAGGGTTGAGGACAACAGAGTATGTTCTTCCCTTTTGGTTTTCTCTCTCCAGCTATTTTCACATCCTATTATAATATTTGATTTTGTTATCTCAAGCTGTCCTTTGAAATCTTCTGCTTAGTTCTTTAACTTCATCATGTCTTCATTTTATTTTAGCTTCTTGATGTTCAAGTGCAAGTTTCAGAGTCTCTTTTAACATGTAATTTTTTCTATTTTTCCTATCTTTTTAATAACCTTTTGCTTTCCTCATGAATGATGTCTTTGATGTTATGCCACACATCATCTGGTCTTCAAACATTAGAGTAAAATACATCATACCTGTTCTTGAGGTGGTCTCTGAACTAAGGTGGGATATACACAAGGTCATACCTTGGCTGTTGCACACTTGTTCTAATTTTCTTCAGTTTCCGTTTGAATCTGCATAGGAGAAGCTGATAGTATGATTGACACTCAGCACCTGATCTTGTTCTGATTTTTGATATTGAAGTTTTCCATCATCTCTTTCTACAAATGTATTAAATTTGGTTTCTGTATATTCCAGCTGGTGAGTTTAATGTATATAGTCACTGTTTATATTGATGAAAAAAATGTATTTGCAATGAAAAGGTCATTGGTCTCACAAAGTTCTACCATGTGCTCTCCAGCATCATTTCTGTCACCAAGGTAATACTGTCCAACCATTTTGTTTCCAACTTTTGCATTATGGTCACCAGTAATTATCAACGCATCCTGATTGCATGTTTGATCAATTTCAGACTGCAAAAGCTGACAAAAATAACTTACCTTTCTTCATTTGTGGCATTATTGGTGTATGTGTAAATTTGTATAGCACTCATATTAAGTTGCCTTCTTTGTATGTGTATGGATATTATTTTATCACTGACAGTGTTGTACTTCAGGACAGAGTTTGAGATCTCTTTCTTGATCATGAATGTAACCTCATTTCTCTTTAAGTTGTCATTACTGGCATAGTACACCATATTATTATCTGATTCAATACAGTCAATACAGTCCATTTTAGCTTACTGGTTCTTAGAATGTCAATGTTTATGTGCTCCATTTCCTTTTTGATGATTTCTAATTTTCTCACATTCATATCACATACATTCAATGTTCCAATTAATAACAGATATATACTGTTGTTCCTTCTCATTTTGAGTCACACCACATCAGCAAATGGAGGTCCCTGGGATTTTATTCCATTCATGTCATTAAGGGCAATACTACTTTAAGGAGGCAACTCTTCCTCAGTTGTCTTATGAGTGTCTTCTAACCGGTGTGTGTGTGTGTGTGTGTGTGTGTGTGTGTGTGTGTGTGTGTGTGTGTGTGCTCATTTTCTGCCACTATATCAGACAGTATTTCTCTACTGTTCATAGGGGTTTTAATGGCTAATTCTTTGGAGGAAGACTCATTAACAACCTGAATTATGCAAGTGGTACAATTTTGCTTGCTGAAACTGAAGAGGATTTGAAACATTTACTGATGAAGATCCAAGAACACAGCCTTCAGTATGGATTATGCCTCAACATTAAGAAAACAAAATTCCTTACAACTGGGTCAGTAAGCAACTTCATGGTAAATGGAGAAAAGATTAAATTTGTCCAAGATTTTGATTTACTTAGTTCTACAATCAATATCCAAGGAAGCAACATTCAAGAAATCAAAATACACATTGCACTGGGAAAAATTATTGCAAAAGACCTTTTTAAAGTGTTGAAAAGTAAAGATGTTACATTGAAGATGAAGGTGCACCTGATTGATGCCATGGTATTTTTAGCTGCAAAAAAACTCTGAGATTCCACCTTACTCCAGTAAGAATGGCCAAGATCAATAAAACAAATAATAACAAATGCTGGCAAGGTTGTGGAGAAAAGGGAGCCCTCTTACACTGTTGGTGGGGCTATAAATTGGTTCTACCACTTTGGAAATCAATATGGAGATACCTCAGAATACTAAAAATAGAACTGTCATATGACCCAGTTATATCCCTACTGGGCATATGCCTAAAGGGAGACAAGTCATCATACCACAGAGACACCTGCATCTCCATATTCTTTGCACCACTTTTCACAATAGCAAGGATATGGAATCAACAAAAGTGCCCATCAACAGAAGAATGGATTAAAAAATTATGGTATATAAACACAATGGAATACTACTCAGCAATTGAAAAAATGAAATAATGTCATTTGCAGCAAAATGGATAGAAGTGGAGAACATCATCTTAAGCAAATGAACACAAGCCCCAAAAGAGAAATACCATATGTTCTCACTCATATGTGGGTGCTGAATCATACTTAAAGGAAGGAAAAAATCCTATACAAAGATCGAAATATAAAAAATGCACAATTAAACTTAGATGAGAAGGGACAATCTAAGATGTGGAAAGAAGGAGGGAGGGATCTAGCAGAGGAAGGTGAAGATTAGAGAAGATGGGATAGGAAGGACCATCAATGTGGAGGTATGAAGGGGGAGGGGTCAATCTCAATGTAAACAGTACAACTTCATGATTACATTGGAAAAATAGGGGAAGATAACCCAAATAAATATCAGAATTTAACTATAAACTAGCCATAAGGCTCCATAAACTTTGTGGGTTGATGAAAGTGTTGCTAGCAGTGATGTAAAGGATCCATAATGGAAAAACCATTGCTGTCTTACTCTGTATCTCATCATCATTTACTAAGAAAGGGAGAAAAGGAAAAGAAAACTGGACATTGAATAAGGGAGACAGGAAAAGAATTGATTCTTCTGAATTATGGTGCTGGAGATGACTACTGAATATACCATGCCATGCCATACCATGCCAAAAAGAATCAACATATTAGTCCTAGAAGAAGTACAACCATAGTGCTCCTTGGAAGCAAGGATGGCTAGAATGTGTCTTACATGTTTTGGATATGTTATCAGGAGGGACCAATCTCTGGTGAAGGACATCATATTTGGGAGAGTGGCAGGTCAACGAAAAAAAGGAAGACTACAACAATGATCTTAAACATAAAAAATTGTGTGCCCAGCACAGAGTTGGGGAGTGTTTTGTTCTGTTGTACTTAGGATTGCTATGAGTGGGACCTGACTAGATGGTACCTAACAATAGCAAAAAAATCTCATGTCATTTCTCCCTCATCTGTCTTCAAATATTCATGATGTCTATTTTAGTTCTGCTAATGTCTTTAACGACTTCCAGCTACATGTCTCCTGAAACTTACCAGACACTTACCCCATCCCCACCCACTCTTCAAAATGTCTAACTTCTATTCATTGGTTATGATGCAAGTTAGAACCCCTTCTATAGGATTTTTTCAAGACCATGTTGAGTGTCCTTTACACACAACAGATATTTGACACACTATATTACAATCAATTTACCTATCTCTATCCATTCTCATATAAGAGTCCTAAAGATAGGCACTGTGACTGATACATTTGTGAATATGCAAGGCCAGATCCAAGATCCAGCTTAATAATTTATAAATGATTATTCACTAAATGTTAGGAATTCCTCACAGCCAAATATATTGTGCAATTTTCAACAGGAAAAGGAATCAAGTATATGTCATCTCATTAGGGTAAAATTAGGAGAAGAAAAACAGGCACAAAGTGAGAAAAGAGGAGAAGTGGGAGAAGATGGATGAAATTGAAAAAAGAAAAAGTTCAATTTGATAGTTTTCTTCTGATTTTTAAATAACAATCAAATTTGAATAAAGATAAATATAATGGAGGAATTAAGAAGTTTTGACAAACTGGAAAAGACAAAGGAAAAATGCTGAGTGGTGCATTTCTTCTCCACCTTGTATGAAAACACAAGAAGAGAAGTTATATCTTCTCATTTTATTTCCTAACCTCCAAGTAGGTTTCAGCTTAATATTTTTTCCCACAGATTAGAAATGTCACATTCATCTGAAAAAAACAGCAACTTTTAAGTGAATTTTGCAACTGCAAAAATAGAATGAAAAAAAAAATACCCTGAAAGCTTAAGGATAAATGCACACAGAAGATGAAACCTTGAATTTGCTTCCCAAGCAGCAGCATCTTGCAAGGAACACAAGAGAAACAGGATAATTGAGAAATGGTAACCCTGACAGTGAAGGATGTTGAGGTGAAAAGTTGTCAAAGTGAAGGACTGACAATTCTATCTCCCAGATTTTTTCCCATTCTTCTCTTCTTTGTTATATGTTTCAGTTATAGTCCCTGAAATTTAGACTTCTAGATGCTTTGAGCCAATCCCACTCCTTCCAATATGAAAAAAATATACATTTAATTGCAATCAAGCAAGAATTTAAAAACTGTTATTCTATGAGAAAATGCAATATCCAGTAAAATCAAAAGTAAGTTTAAGTGGTCTATACAAGAGACTACAGAAAGATAAAAGAGACAAAGCCTGGTGTATAAAGAAAGAAACAAAATCAGAGGCCTGGAATCTATCCACCTGGCCTCCTGTTGAGCTTAAGACAGAAGTTCTGTGGAAATTAAGGTCATGTAAAGCAATATGCAAAAAAGGCTTTTTCAGACAGTCCTTTACATTGTTCTAATATTCCAATAAACCTGGTGTTAACTAACGATAATGGCATAGACTTCAACTAACAAATCTAGTAGAGAAATTGACTCTTAGGCTGGCTCAATTGGGAAGACAAGTACCCTTTCTCCTCCTGGAGACTAGAATGATCTTTGTGAAAGTCACTCAGATCACATATAACCTCTCTATCACAAATCTTTGCTTAAACTGTGGAATTTACCTAATTATTGAAAATGAGAATAAAACCTAAATTTCATACTGAAGAAGAAAGGCACATCAACTCCCCTCTTAACCTCTCTGGCCTCACTGCTCATCCCTGTTCCTCTCAGTCCCCACACGCCAGCCATACTGGTCTTTCCTCTGTTCTTTGTGCCACCTCACTCTAGACTTTGCTCTAAATGTTTTCTCTGCCTTGAAGGCTTTCTTTCATTCTTTGCGTAGTGATCTGCTTTTCATACCCCTTCTACAGAGATTGCCTTCTGACCACCCAGCCTCACAGAGTCCTGGGAACCACCTACAGCTTCTCTCTCTCAGTATCCCATAGCTTCATCTTTATTATTGAAATCTGAAGTCATCCAAGTCGCTTCTTTCTACATTTATTCACATGTTCATTTTCTTCCTCTTTCTGTTAAAATGTAACTTCTTTGAGGGCAGAAGTCCTGTATCTGAGTCACTGCTCAAGCACACAGAACCCCTGAAACTTACCTCTCAAAAGATTTTCAATGAAGGAATAGACTTATTGATTTTATAATCGAACTAGAAGGGACAAATCTTTTTAATGCAGAAGTTTCATTACATCTCCTAATTTAAAAAATTAAATTTCCATTATACTCAGCAACTGGGCTGGGGTGTAGCTCAGTTGGTAGAGTGTTTCTCCGCATTCTCTGAAGACCCGGGTTTGATCCCCAGCACTGCAAAAATGGGAGAAGGGTGTGGCAATCCACACCTGAAGCAATCCCCAAATAATCAGACATGGAAAACACTACAAGTGTTACTATGAGTTGGACTTGTCTCAGCAGCACCTAACAACAACATAATCAGCAACTAGGTATGACAATGATAAAATCAGTGCACTTGTTGGCAGAGGGATAGAATATGAAGTGAGAAAAGTAAGTCAGAGATGAAGAAATGGAAACAGATGAGATTGCTCTTTCAAAAAACATGCAGAGAAGGAAAATAATCAGAGTGGTAGCTAAAGAGGTTTGAATATGTGACAGTAAAGGGCCAGAAGGAAGAGAGAAGTTAAGTATATGTGAATGAGGGTAGATTTTGAAGGCTAACTTTCAAATGAGGTCAAATAATAGGTAAAAGTTTTTATAAATCTATAGCACCCTACAAGTATAATTTATCATTGTTGCTATTTCTTTTAATTTTCCCATATTTATAGAAACAAAATGTATTCTCCAAAACTAAATCATCCACTGCTCTTGCTAATATGTCATCATAATGATCTTACTAAATGTGACATCTGCCACGAATTTCACTACATTGTTGGTTTTATCCAATAATGATGGTAGCATAGAATGCTACCTGACATTATTAACATTATTATACTTCAAATGTTTTAGCCCATTCAACATCTCACACAATCCTCATGTTAACTCTTTGTACTAAGCTTTGTATGTATTACTATGCCCAGACAACATATAAGAAACTGACAGAATAATTTGAAGGCAAATAATAAGTGATGGTGGCATGTCTTAAATCCGGATCTGCTGGCTGCTGGGTCAGTTCACATCTCAATGGTGGTTGGACAATGCTCCACATATTCTATGTTGTTGTTGTTGTTGTTAGGTGCTGTCGAGTCGGTATCCGACTCATAGCAACCCTCATAGGGTTCTCAATGGCCGACTGTTCTGGGACTGCCTTGGGAGTGGATTACCAGTTCCTTCTTCCATACATATTCTATAGTGAGTCCTAATAACATGTTGCATTTTAGACAGGTATTCACTAAGAAAAATGCTAAAATGAAGTGCTAGTTCTCAGATATCAAGAAAATTATCAAAAGAAACTGGTGCTGTGGCACATATCTATAGTCCCAGTGACTAAGGAGGCTGGGGCAGGAGGATCACCAGAGCTGTCTGCACAACTTAATGAGACTCTGTCTCAGGAAAGAAAAATTTATTGAAAGAAAATCACTTCATTGCCATGATACTGAATAAAGTACTACTGTACTTTACTGTTCCTGTAGGGCCAAAAAATGATCAGTCTTTAAATGGTGTACTACTTATGATTTATACAAATTGCATTGCCTGGTGAATTTTTAGTTAAAAATTTTCAGAGCTAAGTGACTTATTTCTACCAGACACCAGTTAGACATCATAGATACAACTGCTGTATCAGAAGTGGAACTCTTAGATTGGATTTCCAAATGAAAGACAATTTAAATGTAACTTTATGCCAATTTAAATGTAACTTTATGCCAATTTAAAATGTAACTTATCTGAAATCCCATTTGACCAAGTGTCCTGTAATTTTATTGCCAAATGTGCTAACTCTGCCCATTTTTAAGCAAAAACCTCAGGATTGTTTCTATGTAGAAGCCTCCTTATCTAAACTAAAACAACTTTAGAATTTCATAGGATATGGTAGAGACTAAACTAATGAAATTTGCATTTATTTTTGATCAACTGTTTTCTGCACTCAGGCCCAAGAGGAAATGGCTAAAAACTACTTTTTCAGTTTGGCTGCAGTTCTACAGACCAGTTGGGAGGATCCTAAATTGTTTATTTTAGTTTTAAAAGGTAGCAAATTTAATCTAAATTGGGCAATTTAAAAAAGAAGTTTGTGACTTGGCTACACACTAGCCATTAGACATGTGTTATTTAATTTCACAATATTTCAATTTTATCTTCTATATTATTTAGATCATAGTACTTGCCTCACTGAGCTAGTGGCTTGGCAAATGAGTTAATCTATGTAAAGTACTCAGCACAAATCTCAACACATAGTAAGCAATCTCTACATGTTAGCTACAGTAATCACTTAAAATACTTCTATGATTAGCATCTTTATTCAATAAGTAATAACCAGTTGATTAACTTCCTTAACTACCATATAAGCACCGCAAAACATCAAGAAGACAATATTAAATGAATATACTTCATTCTTATATGACCATCTAAGGTGTTTCAATCCTTTCTCAGTGGCTGTAGACAGCTTCAGAAGTGTGTCCATAAGATTTAAATTCCCTATCGATTTTTACTTCTCAATATTAACCTTATACTACAGTATTTATCTACATTTTTGTTTTGTATTCAAGTGCCTCATCCTTAACATTTGTTTATTGATTTTTTAAGACAACATGAGCTATTGCTTCTGGGACACAAATCTACTGTTCCCAGAGAAAATAAAATTAACAAAAATCAGTTGCAGTTATATAGTATAAACAAAAATGAAATTTTATACTGAACCACTGTAGTAATTAATGTATTATATCACACAATAACTCATCAACAAATTTGAATCTGAGCTAAACCTTAAAATGTATAACAGTTTTTTATTGGAAATAAGTTTACTTTACATAATTTAATAAAAATGTTTATTACTATAATTTTGATAATATTTATAAAGGAGAACTATATAATTGAAATCTAAATACCACAAAACCTCATTTCATATTTGATTTCCTCTCCTGTAATAACATCAGACAAAAGTGTCAACCATTAGAAAAATTAGGATTTACCATCTCCCACCCTCATCAACAATGATACTATTACATAACAATTTGGCTACAAACAAGTGGTAGAATCTAAACAGATACTTTTATTTAGATGTGGACAATCCACAAAGGATCCACTCCTAAATGATACAGAGATGGCTACATTTCACAACTATTGTGTTGTGCATCACTACATAGAGGAAAAAAAAAACCCTCCAAACATGTTATTTGTTGTTGTTGTTGTTGTTGTTGTTGTTGTTGTTGTTGTTGCTGTTGTTAGGTGCAATGCCATCAAGTCACGTCCAACTCATAGTGACTCTCATAGGTTTTCAATAGCTGACTATTTTGGGATTGTCTTGGGAATGGGTTGCCACATCCTTCTCACATTTTTGCAGTGCTGGGGATTGAACTCTTTCCTAGATGACTAAATCAAAAGCCTATTGTTTAATTTTGTTATTACATATGGTAAAACCAAAGACATATAACATTGAAGTTCCAGATATAGTGTTCAAAACAAAATTTTTTTTCCATTTTATTAAAACTTTTATATTTATTGAACCAAAAAAAGTATGGTAATGAAATCAATTCCCTAGCCAGGGACCATGGTAAATACCTGTAATCCCAATGACTCAGGAGGCTGAGGCAAGAGAATCACAGGCTTGAGGCTAGAGGTAGCTTGTACTACTAGCCAGACTGTGTCTCAAAATAAAAAAATAAAAATAAAAAAGGGGCTGAGGGTGCAATTCAGTGGGACAGCACTTGCTTAGCATGTGCAAGGTCCTGGGTTCAACTCCCACTAGTACCAAAAAGAAAACCTTGTCAATTCTGAATTTTTCTCCACTGTACTACCATTGGGACTAGGTATGTACTTTCATTCCTTTTTTTTTTTTTCCTTTGTACCTGTTTTCTTGGGAAAGGAAGCCACAAAAGAAATCTACTCCATCCACACCTTTACTCTAGGAAAAGATTGAAAGGATGAACGAAAATGGTGAAAAATAATTTTAAGGGCTCTCTGCTAGGATAAAGTTAGTGGTCCAAGAAGAATATTTATTTTTTACTATGGCTAGAATTATGACTAGCCTGCAGCTGTACCATTGTGATGTCTGATCTTGTCAGATCTCAGAAGCTAAGCAGGGTCAGGCCTGGTTAGTACTTGGATGGGAGTCCACCTGGGAACACCAGGTGCTGCAGGTTTGGAGGAAGGACCCAGCAACCCACTCCCAAAAAACAATCAGCCAGTGAAAACCCTATGAATAGCAGAGAAGCACTGACAATAGTGTTTCGTCTGTTGTACATAGGGTCACTATGAGTAGGCACCGACTCAACAGCACCCAACAACAACAACAACAGAGTTATGACTACTAAGGATTCTTTTCTTTGTGAAGTTACAAATATGGTCAATATCCATCAAACACTAGTTGATTAGCAGCACATGTTCAAGAGAGAAAAACACTTTATTAATAAACCATTGCAACATAGAACCTCCCATCAACATAGAACCTTCTCCAAAGTCAGTGAATTCAAGGACTAAACTTGTATATCTGAAGACTTCTCTTCATATAACCATCCCCTGCAAAGTACCAACAGTAATACATTTCAACCTTACCGTGAAAAATAATGGAAGCACTGGGCATGATGGCTCACACCTATAACCCCAAAGACTTGGGAAGTGGAGGCAGGATGATGGCCAGTTCGAGGCCAGAGGCAGCCTGCATAGCTTAGTGAGAACTTGACTCAAAAAATAAAAATGGGCTGAGGGTGCAATCCAGTGGTAGCGCACTTGCAAGGTATGTGCAGGGTCCTGGATTTAACCCCTAAGTACTATTACTACTACTATTACTACTACTACTACTACTACTACTACTAATAATAATAATAATAATAATAATAATAATAATAATAATAATATAGTAGTAGTAGTAGTAGTAGTAGTAGTAGTAGTAGTAGTAGTAGTAGTAATAATGGAAACAAGCTGGGTATCATGGTGCATGCCTGCCAATGATTCAGGGGGCTAAAGCAAGAGGATTTCAGGTTATTTGAGCCCAGAAGCAGCCTGTGCAACTTAGTGAAACCCTGTCTTAAAATATAAAAAGGAGCTTGGAGTGCAGTTTAGTGGTAGAACAAGTGTCTGACATACACAAGTCCCTGGGTTCAATCACTCAGTATGGCAAAATAAAATAAAATAAAGGAAACAAACAATGAAGAAGATAGTGGCAGCTATTTTAAAAAGGTTGAAGAAGAGGCTGTTTAATCAAGTTCACCAAAGTACATCTTTCACTCTAAGAGTAATAGTGTAAATAAATGTTTTGGACAACCACTACACTAGCCTTAAATCCCAGCACAGTAACTTCTCCACAATCTACAATGAAAGAGAAACAGTAACATAGGAAATTGCATACTTTTGTAAATACATTTTATATATACTCCTTATAAGTATTCAAAATCCATACATAACTACATATATATTAATGAGCTGTCTTTGAGGAAAAAGTAAAACATTACCAGATTTTAATATAGCAAAGTACCACACTCAGTTTTCAGTTAATAGCTTAAGCAATTGAGAACCCAACTGATTATGAATCAAAGCAGCAACCACTATGTGACATAATCCTCTGTCTGCAGCACATCTCTAATATATTGCTATCTGACTTACTCCTTTTGCAACAAGACTTCAGCTCCTTTTAAAATCTCTTTTCAGCTTTCCAGTATCTGGGACTTCTCTTTAGGTAAAAAGTCAGTCACACAATTGGCACTAACTCTACTTTCTATTTGCTGTCAGCTGCTGCTTTCTAACATTTTCCTTATGGATGAATTTGGGTTCCTTAGTCATGGGGCAGCTATGTTCCAGCAATATGCAATCACACTGCATTGCAGCAGTCAAGTGGTTAAACTCGAATCTTGAGAAATTTTCCCAATGGTGAGCTATATTAGGTTGTGAAATTATGTCTTAAGGTGATGATGGAAGCCTATTACTGGAGTCTATTTTAGAAAAATGCTCCAAAGAACACCCAAGTCAAGGAAAGTCTGACATTAAAGGGTAGGCAGGACTGGTCCAAATTACAACCGTTTTTATTTCATATTTGCTGGAAACCTACTGACCTTATTTCCTCTCAACTTATAAACTCTTACTTGAAGGGTTGGGGACAAGAATTGAAGACACATATAGTAATATCTTTTACAAAACAAATGTGCCAGATACAACTTCAGTTTAGCAAAAATGTAACCACTATTCCCTGAGTTAACATTCTTTTTGCCATGTACAATGGATATAAATGTGTTTTGTAAACTTTACAACATTCTACAAATTAGATTTGTTGCCAAACCATATTAAATTGGTAATATGGTGAACTGATAAATGAATTTTGACATATAATATTGTTGTTGTTATGTGTCATCAAGTCAGTGTTCAACTCATAGCAACCCTATGTACAACAGGTGAAACACTATTGTCAGTGCTTCTCTCCTATTCATAGAGTTTTCAATGGCAGATTGATTTTTGGGAGTGGGTTGCTGAGTCTGTCTCCCAACTGAATATTACCTGGCCTTAAAAAGAAATAAAATTCTAATATATACTACAACATAGATGCACCTTGAAAACATGCCAAGTGAAATAAGACAGACACAAAAGTACCATTATTGGTATGATTCTACTCATAAAGAAACCTAAAATAGGCAATTGCTTTGAGACAGAAAATATACAGGTTGCTTGGAGCTGGGGATATGGAGAAATGCAGAGTTATTGTTTAATGGGTGTAGAGTTTCTGCATGGAATGTCTTTTTTTTTTTTTTTTTCAGTACTGAGAGTTGAACCAAGGGCCTCACGTTTGCATGTTTTCCAAATGCTGGACCACTGAGCTGCACTCTCAGTCCATTTTTTTTTTCTTCTTTTTGCTTTTTTGAGACAGGGTCTCGCTAAATTATGCAGACTGCCTCTGGTCTCGAACTTGTCATTCTCTTGCCTCTGCCTCCTGAGTGGCTGGGATTACAAGCATGTGCCACTGTGCCTGGCTCAAAGGGATGATTTTTTAAAGTTCAAGAAAAGGACAGTGATGACAGCTGTATACAATTCTGAATGAACTTAATTCCATTGAATTCTACACTTCAAAGTTGTTAAAAAGGTACATTTTATATCTACAGTGAAAATAAGAGTTTGGGGGAGAAGGTATGGAAGAGTCTAATGGAATAGCTATGCTTGTTGGTTCTATGTTTTTGTTGTTAGGTGCAGTCATTCAGTATCCGACTCATAGCAACCCTGCATACAACAGACGAAACACTACTGTCAGTGCTTCTCTGCTATTCATAGGGTTTTCAATGGCAGATTGCTTTTTGGGAGTGGGTTGCTGGGTCCTTTTCCCAAGCCTACAGCACCTGGTGTTTCCAGGCAGTCTCCCATCCAACTACTAACCAGGCCCAACCCTGCTTACCTGCTGAGACTTGACAGGATCAGATGCCACAGTGCTACTGCTGCAGGTGGCTCTACTATACAATCTATTTTATTTTCTTCATGGCACTTAACAGTAGTGGAAATTATTGATCTAGTTACATATTTTCTTTCACTCTACTATAATGTGAACTGCCATATGAGTAAGAATCTAGGTCTTCTATTTCACTACTTTATCCCCAGGATTTTTAATACTTATCACAGTCCTCCACATGTCTGTTGGCTTATTGTGCTGTGAAGGCTTGGATGTTGCTGTGATGCTGAAAGCTAAAGCACGGTTATTTCAGATACCAGTAGGGCCACTCATGGTGGACAGGTTTCAGCTGAACTTCCAAACTAAGACAGACTAGGGAGAATGATCTGGCAGCCCACTCCTAAAATAATTAGCCATTGAAACTCCTATGAATAGCAGAGAAGTATTGCCAAATATAGTGCTGGAAAATGAGCACACCAGGCTGAAGCCATTCAACAAATGACTGGGCAGAGTTACCTCCTCTTTCCCAGTAGAGTTTAATTTAATAATGAGAATGGAGTAAAGCCCCTGGGACCTCCTTTTTTTTGATGTGGCACAACTCAAAATTAGAAGAAACACAGTGGCTGCAAAAATGAGCTCAAACATAAAAAAGCCATGTGCATGGCACAGTGTCTGGGAGTGTTCTGTTCTGTTGTACTTAAGGTTGCTATAAGTCATGTCTGACTCAATAGCACCTAACAACAACAACAACATCACAGAGTAGGATAAGAAAAGGTATTTGTGAAATAAATTCATTTATAAATGGAAGAAATACTATATATGTCCTCTTTAATTTTGAGTTTGGCTACTTTAAGTGATCACACAATTTTTTATGCTCAATAATATCTAATGACTCCACCTCTTGTAGACAATAGGATATTTTCAACAGTTATTTATACTGTATGTAAGTTCTGTGTCTGTAAGCAGATTCCAAGATCCTCAAGAAACCATATGCTATAGCACTATTTCCCCACAAAATATCTTACCCTTGCACAATGCCATATGGTATACTAAGCACTCTCACATCTGTGATCACATTAGATACACATGACCATGAAGCTTACAGACATGCTCATCCCCTTTGCAGAGATGAGAAAATAGGCTTATATAAGTGAAGGGACACATTCAAGGTCTAAGTCAGTAAGTGGCAGAGTGAGAACTCAAAACCAGGTTTTCAAGTTCAAGGCCCAAATTTCTTTCCATTGAAAGTTTGATATTTAAAACAATAATTCTAATGTCATGTCTTCCATATTTAAAATAGGATGCTTTAAGAGCTGGGAGCAGTGACACATGCCTGTAATCCCAGCAGCTCAGGAGATGGAGACAGGAAGATCACAAGTTTGAGGCCAGAGGCAGCCTGCATAACTTAGAGAGACCTTGATTCAAAATAAAAATTAAACTGAGGCTGGGGGTACAGCTCAGTGGTAGAGTGCTTGCAAAGTATGCATGAGGCCCTGGGTTCTGTCCTCCACTACCCCCCCCTCCAAATTAGAATGCTTTAAAATAATTGCTACTAAATTTCTTTCTGAACTTATGAAAAAAGAAACCTTGACAAAGTGGGGGGATGATTATGCTCAAAAAGAGTCAAACTATACATAGCTAGAAATAAATTTAGCTAATTCTTCCCCCCACACACACGTCTGTCAGCTTGTCATGATACGGGGGCTTAAATGGTGCTATGATGCTGAAAGCTATGCCATCAGTAGTTCAGATACCAGCAGGGACAACCAAGGGGGACAGATTTTAGCTGAGCTCCCAGATCAAGACAGACTAGAGAGAAAGACCTGGCACTACCAAAATAATTCACCATTGAAAACCCTATGAATAGCAGAGAAGCACTGTCAAATATAGTGCCAGAAAATAAGCCCCCCAGGCTGGAAGCCATCCAAGAAACAAGAGTTGCTTCCTCAAAATACAGTTGACCTTAATGACAGGAATGAAGTAAAGCATCTGGGACCTATTTTGCTGACGTGGCATGATTTAAAATGAGAAGAAACATAGTAACTGCAACAATGGGCTCAAATATAAGAAGATCATGTGCATGACACAGTGTTGGGTGGTGTTTTGTTCTGTTGTGTATAGGGTTGCTATGAGTCAGACTCGACTGGATGGCACCTAACAACAACAACAACAACAACAACAACAATTCTTTACCAATATAATACTATAGAAAGAGTTAAAATTATTTATAGATACACAATGGGACCAGTAGAAGCCAAGCAGGTGAGTGAAATAAGGGCCCAATCTCCACTCTAGTTCACCTCCAGAAGCCACTCAGCTCCAGCCCATCAATGAGTACATTCTGGGAAGAGGAGCCTTGAGCTGCCACACCCTCCCAAATTCCACTAAGAGACAGAAATACAAAATCATATCTGAAATTTCTCAAATGCTAAGTGTTCTCAGTTAAATGCTATTTTTAAGAATACTGTGTGCCAATTGCAGTTTGGGCAGTGTGTAGCCACAGATCTAAGCCATCATATTCCTGAGTAAGCTGTAGAGCAGACAACACTTTTTAATCATGAGCAATATAAACTCTGACTTGGATCAAAGAAAAAAATTAAAAAGGCAAGGAGAGAGCATCTGAGATGACTTAAATAAATTGGTTATTTTCTACGTGCTCCACATTTACCCCCACTGACAACTATGCCTAGACTTATGGACTTCCAATAAGTGCTGTTGAATCAAATAACTGTGCTTAGAGGCATATGTTAAAGTCCTTGTATCCAACAGTATTCAGCATGAATGTAACTTAAAACTAAGAGTGCCCTCCATGGGAGAATCTTGAGACTAAATACAGACTAAATACATTTGTTCTCACAAGGACAATATCAGATATGTTTCTACTCTATACTTTAGCAGTGGCACACAAAGATTATAATCAAGAATGAAAGGACCTACTGAAAAACAGATGTCATGAGCTACATGTAGCAATCACAGCATCTGTACTTTGGTCATTGGATGGAAAACATTGGAGGAAAATAATAAAGCACAATGTATAAAAATACCAAATGAGTCAGCTGGTTCTTTTCAGCTGGGAGGAACAAAAACTGTGCAGAGTACAAAAGGATATTTAGAAGACTGTGGTAAAGTTTGAAGTCTTTAATAGAATATGGTTCAAATAAACTAGGAAATGGAGGCAAAGGAAGTAAGAGGAAAATAAAATGTCTGCACTTTAATTTTTCTCCTAATGTATGGCTTAAAGGATAATCAGAACTACTGCAAATTCAGACTCTTTCACCCAACTCTGTGTCATTGCTTCTGTGGTGGTACCTTGTTTCAGATGCCAAAGTCAATCCAACTTATTTCAGGCAGCTTTCTTTACTTGATGGGCCTGGCCAACGTTCTTTTCTGTGTTTATATCTTCGACCTGCTATGAGGTCTGCAGCCATAGCACCCTACCATCCGATCCCACCTGACCTCAGCAGCTAAACCGTGTCAGCCTCTTTAGTACTTGGACAGGAAACCGCCTGGGAATACCAGGTTCTGCAGGCTAGGGAGAAGGACCTGGCAAAACACTCCTGAAACAATCCACTGTTGAAAACTCTGTGAATAGGAAAGATGCCCTGACAATAGTGCCAGGTATAGCATAGTGCAGGGGAGTGTTTCCTTCTGTTGTACATAGGGTTCCTATGAGTCGCAGCCAACTAGATGGCACCTAACAACAATAACCTGCTGTGAGATTCCACAGAAAAATATAGGATTTAAAGAAATAATACATGGATTCAAGATTTGGTCACCTTCTTAGGCAAATGAGTTCTGAAGTCACTTAATCCCTCTGAGCATCAGTGATCATTTTGTAAAATGAAAGTAACTGCTATAACCATCTCCCAGAGTTGTTAATTTTAGGCTCAAAGATGAAAACCTGTAAGAAAATGGTTTACAAATTTGAACATTAATAATATATTATCTAAAGAGCCAAAGGCATATCATCCAGTGAAGCCACACAGACCATTCATTCAACAAATATCATTAAACATCTACCATTACTCTACCATTACTATTTTTCCTTCAGTGCTGGGGGCTGAACCCAGAGCCTTGCACATGCTAGGCAAGCATTCCACCACTAAGTTACACCCCAAACCCCCTTTCTTCATATTTTTATTTTAAGACAGGGTCTCATTAAATTGCATAGCCTGCCCTGGCCTCAAACCCATGATCCTCCTGCCTCAGCCTCCAAAGTGGGTAGGATTATAGATGTGTACCTTGGCACCTAGCAACTGTTACCCCGAAATTGGTGATCTCGCTATGACAATAATGGGTAAGGTCCCTGCACACATGGAGCCCATATTCTGATTAAAGTTGTCATGTCTTAATTTGAAGTTTGATGATAGCATCATAAGCCTACAAGCCTGCAGCTGTAGCCCTGTGGCATCTGATCCCGTCAGATCTCGGAAGCTAAGCAGGGTTGGGCCTGGTTAGTACCTGGATGGGAGACCGCCTGGGAGCACCAGAAGCTGTAGGCTTGGGAGAAGGACCTGGCAACCCCCTCCCAAAAATCAATCTGCCATTGAAAACCCTATGAACAGCAGAGAAGCACTGACAATTGTGTTTCCCCTGTTGTACAGAGGGTCGCTATGAGTTGGATACCGACTTGATGGCACCTAACAACAACAACAACATAAGCATACAAACAAACAAAAAATCATGCACATCATCCCAGCACTTGCAGGCTGAGGCTGGAGGATCGTGAGTTTTAGACCAGCCTGGGCTACACAGTCAGACCTGTCTCAAAAAAAAAAAAAAAAAAAAAAAATCTTTCAGCTAACAAATAGTCTGTGGTGATGCGTTGCTTATTTTCCATTAATTTCCATACAGAAATAAATATAATGGCATATTATCTTAATTAAATTCAGAAAAACACAGCCTGAAATCACATAGTCAAAGTAATATTTATTATTATATATGTCACTGGAACATAGTAATTATTAAACAACTATAGTCACACTTATTATCAGGCAACCTTAAGGGAAGTGCAGCTGCTTGCCCCAAGTTTGGCTTGAGAAAATTCTGTTTATCCATTCAAAATAGCTATTGCTAAGTTCTTACTTTAAATGATGCCTTATAGTAAGCAGTGAAAGCAGTACCAAGATGCAAACCTCAGTTTCTTCATTCCTTCGAAGAGTTCATTATAAAGGAAAACAAGATTAGTAAGATTATATAAGTAGGAAAATGAAGTATGGAGTATTAAATAGATGATATAGATGATTACAGTGGTATATAGAGAGAGCCCAAATGTAAGGAGTCAAAAGGTACTTTCATGAAATTCTGGCAAATAGGGTAAAGCACCAGACCAGTAATCAAAATTCCAATTTTGATTCTAATTATGTCTTCACCCAAATCTGGCAAATTATTTTAAACCTATTTTTCTGCATCTAAAATAATAATAATAATAATAATAATAATAATAATAATAAACACTACCAACCTCTGATCTTCTCAAATTATTTTCGGGAAACTTGGGATAAAACAAATATGTCAGAATACAAGGCAGTCCACAGTTTGGGTATCATGTTAGGTAACATATGCAAACCACGTTCACTACTCCTGCTGCTAAATAGGTTTTCAAAAAATATTGACCTGAAGTTGAAGTATGAAATAATTGAACTAAACCTTGAAATACGGGTAACATTTTAATACACAGAGATGATAAGATAGGTGTATCAAGTAAAAGGAACAGTCTGCAGAAAACATGGAATTGGGAACATGCAAGGTCCACGAGTGGCAAGTGGTCTAACTTGGCTCCACCCTACAGTTTGACATGGAGTACTCAGAGGCAAAGCTGGAAAGATAGACCTAACCCAGAATATTGAAGATGCTGATGGCCAAACCAAAGTATTTGCCATTAATATACTAGGTGCCAGGGAGCCGTTAGGGAATTCTGATTGAGCAGGTAACAGAGGACCTCAGCTTTCAGCTTAAATATATAAAATCTATATAGACACTTTCATCATTTGACTATTAAACACCTCCAAAGAAAGTGAGCAACAATCTCTTTGGATAATGTATTTGCCTCTAGCTCATATGACACTATTACCAATTAACATAAATAATAAACATTCTTTGCAGATTTGTAATTTCAAACATTTGTAGTAAACTACCTTTTAGTAGGACACTGGTGGATGACTCTCTAAGTATCAGATACATTGCATTTCTCAGAATTTATCTTTCATCATATACCTTAAAAACTTGAGAAGCTAAGGGGAAATATTTTTAACAATAAAGTAACTTAATATATATTTTTGTTATAAAGTCTTCACTATACCCATCATGAATCATTATGGTACACAAGATAAATACAAAAGAAAACATGACAAAATATGTTATCTAGACTAGTATTGTGTTTTTTAACTACCATGCAATATGTTTATAGGATGATGAAAAGGATTACAGTAAGAGCAGTGGTGGAATAATTTGAGTCAAAGAGAGAAGAAAATGAAGTTAAAAGTTAATTAGTAGCAAAGCTAAATGATATAGGGAAACAAAAATATTTCAAGTCTGGTGACCTACTTACT